>CAUYQV010132485.1:0-14041 GCA_963574575.1 Galagoides demidoff
GCTGGGACCACAGGCGCCCGCCACAACGCCCGGCCATTTTTTGGTTGCAGCCATCATTGTTGTTTGGCGGGCCCGGGCTGGGGATTCGAACCCGCCACCTTAGGTGTATGTGGCTGGCGCCTTAGCCGATTGAGTCACAGGCGCCGAGCCAGAATCACTGATTTTTACTGAGTGTCTGGGAGAATACCATTTCCTCTATGAATATTTTCCATTTATTTTGAATACCATTTCCTTTCTGAATATTTTCCTTTTATTTTGACATGATAATTAAGATTAGAGGAAGCATCAAAAAGAAAGCACTAGGAACTGGCTGCAGTGGCTCATGTCTGTAATCCTAGCACTCTAAGAGGCTGATGTGAGTGGATTGCTTGAGCTTAGGAGTTCAAGAACAGCCTGAGCAGTTTGGTGCCTGTGGCTCAAGTGGCTAAGGCACCAGCCACATACACCCAAGGTGGCGGGTTCGAATCCAGCCCGGGCCCACCAAACAACAATGACGACTGCAACCAAAAAATAGCTGGGCATTGTGGTGGGCACTTGTGGTCCCAGCTACTCGGGAGGCTGAGGCAGGAGACTTGCTTGAGCCCAGGAGTTGGAGGTTGCTGTGAGCTGTGATGCCAGAGCACTCTACCCATGAGGACAGCTTGAGGTTCCTGTCTCAAAAAAAAAGAGCCTGAGCAAGAGAGAGACCCTGTCTGTACTAAATACAGAAAAAACTAGGCATGGTGGCTGTTATTCCAGTTGCTTGGGAGGCTGAAACAGAAGATCACTTGAGTCCAAGAGTTTGAGGTGAGGTCCCCTCCCACCGAAAAAAAAGAAAAGAAAGCACCAGGACTCAAAGAACAAGTATAGAATGAAAAGGCTTGAGGATTTAGACTTTGAGAACACTATGAACGTGGATCTAGGGAAATAATAAGAAAAACCAGGAAGAGCTGGTGTCACAGAAACCAAAGGAAGTTTTTTTTTTTTTTTTTTTTTTGAGACAGAATCATGGGTTGAGTGCCATGACATCATCATAGTTCATAGCAACCTCAAACTCCTGGGCTCAAGTGATCTTCCTGCCTCAGCCTCCTAAGTTGCTAAGATTACTGGCTCCTGCCACAGTGCCCAGCTAGTATTTCTATTTTTAGTAGTGGTGGAGTCTCATTCTTGCTCAGGCTGGTCTTGAACTCCGGAGCTCAAAGGATCCTCTGGCTTTGGCCTCCCAGAGTGCTGGGATTTTTTTTGTGGGGGGGGGTGGGGAGGGAAAAGAGTCTCACTAAGTCGCCCTTGGTAGAGTGCTGTGGTGTCACAGCTCATAGCAACCTCAAACTCGGGCTTAAGTGATTCTCTTGCTTCAGCCTCCCAAGTAGCTGGGACTACAGACACCCACCACAACGCCTGGCTATTTTTTTGTTGTTGTTTCGGTCGTCTTGTTGGTTAGCTGGCTCAGGCTGAGTTTGAACCTGCAACCTTGTATGTGGCTGACATCGTAACCACTGTGCTACGGGCGCTGAGCTGAGTGCTGGGATTTTTGTTGTTCATTGATGTAGCGCTGGTGGCAATATTTGCTAATCAAATAGTGTACTTTTTTGAGATACCCAGATGAAAGGCTCTCTTTCTAGTCATAGAGATTTGTAGTCATAAGTGAAAAGTAGGGTAGAATTTTTATTTTTTTCCTACTCCTTATCCTTTTATGTCCTATATTATGATATTTGATTATAATCCTTTAAAAGGACTCTTTATATGGATGAGAAAAATTTTATTATTTATTTATTTATTTTATTTTTGAGACAGAGTCTCATTTTGTCACCCTCAGTAGAATGCCATGGTATAATAACTCACAGCAACCTCAAACTCTTGGGCTCAAGCAGTACTCTTGCCTCAGTCTCCCAAGTACTTGTGACTGCAGGAGCCCGCCACAAAGTCTGGCTATTTTTAGAGATGGGGTCTTGTTCTTGCTCAGGCTGGTCTCGAACTCCTGAAGTCAGACAATCTACCTGCCTCAGCCGCCCAGAGTGGTAGGATTAGAAGTGTGAGCCACCTTGCCTAGCTAACAAAATTTTTAAAAATAAATAAAACATAGAAGAATCATGGTTTTAAAAGTTCCATGTGGTCATATATTTTTCTCCCACTTCAAAATTTGTTTATAATTTCACTGTGGCTCTTTAATCTCTATTTAGACACCTGCAGTGACAGCTCATGGGTTCTGCAGGTGGTGTGTTCTAGTCTTGAACACCTCTCAGTTAACATTTTTCTTATTGAATCCAAGTGGACTTTTTATGTTTCTCCTATTTGTCTTTTGTTGCACAAAAAAGGATAATTTATTTCCAAGTATGCATGTCAACCCTTTGACTAAAGAGGGGATTGCTCAGAAGCGAAATGTACCAGCTGAGGCCAGCAGATCTCAACAGCCCTTCCCATACGGTTCATTATCATCAAAATGCAATGTTTGTAATAGTAAGAAATATCGATCCTTGGGTAGCGCCTGTGGCTCAAAGGAGTAGGGTGCTGGCCCCATATACTGGAGGTAGTGGGTTCAAACCCAGCCCTAGCCAAAAAAAAAAGAAATATCGATCCTTATCCATAATTTTGTAAAGCTTTCTGTTTGTATTGGCAAAATGAACAACGTCTTAGGTGTCATTTGTAGTCAAAGGTTAAAAGTTAAAAGAAGTTTCTTTCCCTGAGTTTTTTCTTTTCTACTAGAAACATGCCAGGTTTCTTCAGATCTCCAAATACCAGTGTCCAGACCTCTTATCTCCTACATTACCTTCCTCTGGATTCTAGCCTTTATTTTTTAGCTCTCTCCCCTGTTACATTTCATTATAAAGAAATTTTTTTTTTAAATTTCAGATTTAAATGAGGGTACAAATGATTAGGTTACATTGTTTGTGTTTGCTAGGTGAAGTCTAAATTGTAGTTCTTGTTCTCTCATCTATTGCAAGCATCTAGAACAGGGATTGAGGCAAAGTTGTTCCATAAATGTTTTCGAGTCAACGAATGTGTTGCAGGAAGATGAGGCCTGATGGAGAGAAACAATACCATGATTTGGAGGATTTTTATTTCAGCTGATGGAGCCAAGGTGGACTAGAGTTCAGAAATGGCTGGGCTCCCTTATTGGCTCCATCTTTTCCCTTTTATCTCCAGTCAGGGGCTCTTGATCCATGGGTAGCCTTCTCATTTGTCAGTTTGAATTGAGCTGGAGAAGGTGGGCTTGGGCTTTTACAAAAGCAGAAGTAAGTGTTAGTTTCTAGGTCCCCGGAAGTTAAGTTTCTACACATTCCTAAAAGCTGAGTCACCATGGGCAGGACCTTGCATGTGTGTTCTTAGGACTTGCATGAGAAGACCTCTGTTCTCTGATACCTCACTTTTCCCGGTATCCTCTCCAATGAAGGATAGATATGATTTTGTCCCATATGTTGCAGAAAACAAGCATACAGTGTCTTCATAGAATTCCTTATTACAAGATGAAACTAATTTATGCCAACAACATACTATTTGGCTTTTTTGCAGAAAAGGAAGTGAATGAACTGATGGAAGAGCTATTTGAAACTGTGAGTAATGATCCTCAAGTGACAACATGAGATAGTAAAAGTAGATTTTCCAGTAAGATTTGTCCTTTGGTCTCTGACTGAGCCAGTTATCCTTTTAGTCTTCCTAGGAAAGAATATGGTGACAAGAGAAATTTACCAACTAGTAAACTCTTTTTTTTTGAGACACAGTCTCACTATGTCACCCTTGGTAGAGTGCTGTGGTGTCATAGCTTACAGCAACCTCCAACTCCTGGCTTAGGTGATTCTCTTGCCTCAGCCTACCGAGTAGCTGGGACTACAGGCGCCCGCCACGCTACCCAGCTGTTTTTTTTGTTGTTGCAGTTGTTACTGATGTTTAGCTGGCCCGGGCTGAGTTCAAATCCGCCAGCCTCAGTGTATGTGGCTGGCTACGGGTGCTGAGTCTAAACTCTTAAATATCCATATGGAGGTTATTAGAAATTTTTCCATGAAAAGTTTTGATGGCCTTCCCTATTATGCTTGGTGTGTCTTTAAAGATTGTAAACTAATCTGAGACTATTCTGAGAACAAGTAGTTACCTTTTCATAAATTTGTCTCTTGAGAGATATTTTTGTTTATTGGTTTTTTTGAGATAGGGTCTTACAATATTACCCCGGCTAGATTACCCAGCCCAGAATACTTGGGTTCAAGTAACTTTCCTGCTTCAGCTTCCTGAGAGGCTGGGACTAGGTGCACATTACTACACCCAGTTTAAAAGATATATCTGGGGTGGCGCCTATGGCTCAGTGAGGAGGGCACTGGCCCCATATGCCGAAGGTGGTGGTTTCAAACCTGGCCCTCGCCAAACTACAACAAAAGAATAGCCAGGTGTTATGGCAGGCGCCTGTAGTCCCAGCTCCTCGGGAGGCTGAGGCAAGAGAATTGGCTAAGCTCAAGACTGGAGGTTGCTGTGAGCTGTTATGTCACGGTACTATACCGAGGGTGACAAAGTGAGACTCTGTCTCTAAAAAGAAAAAAAAATATTTCTGGATTCTGGACTGGGCACCATTGCTTAGTGGTTAGGGTGCTAGGCCACATGCAACAGGGCTGGTGGGTTTGAACCTGGTCTAGGCCTACTAAAATAACAATGACAACAACAATAAGAACAACAAAAATAGCAGGCTTTGTGGCAGGCGCCTATAGTCCCAGCTACTTGGGAGGCTGAAGCAAGAGAATCTCTTAAGCCCAAAAGTTTGGGGTTGCTGTGAGCTGTGATGTCATGGCACTCTACCAAGGGTGACATATTGAGACTGTTTCCAAAAAAATAAAATAAAGATATTTCTGTTTAAGAGATTGATCATGGGCGGTGACTGTGGCTCAGTGGGTAGGGTGCCGGGTCCATATACTGAAGGTGATGGGTTGGAACCCAGCCCTGGCCAACTAAAACAGCAGTGGCAACTGCAACAAAATTAGATGGGCATTGTGGTGGGTGCCTGTAGTCCCAGCAACTCAGGAGGCCTAGCCAAGAGAATCGCCCTAGGCAAAGAGCTGGAGGTTGCTGTGAGCTGTGATGCTACGGCACTCTACCGAGGGCAACAACGTGAGACTCTGTCTCAAAAAACAAACAAAACAACCCCCCCCCCCCCCCAAAAAAAAAAGACGAGATTTATCATGCTGGGTGTGGTGGCACACACATGTAATCCCAGCACTCTGGGAGGTCGAGGGGGTGGATCACTTGAGCTTCAGCAGTTTGATACCAGCCTGGGCAAGAGTGAGACCCCATCTCTAAACATAGCCAGGCATTGTGGTGGGTGCCTGTCGTCCAAGCTTCTTGGGAGGTTGAGGCAGGAGGATGGCTTGAGCCCAAGAGTTTGAGATTGCTGTAACTGTGATGAGGCCACTGTGCTCTACCAAGGGTGACAAAATCAGACTCTGTCTCAAACAACAAAAAAGATTGAAGAGATTGATTATTTTGAGTTATATATACTCTATCCTTATTATTATAAGTTTGCTTATTGAGAGACTTTTTTTCTGGCATAATAGTCATCCCAAGTATGGAGTTGAAGTCTCAATGTGAGAATGTCTAATGAAGGTTTTTTCTGGGTGTCATCACTCAAGTCTTGTGAACGGTAGTTTTTACTTTCCCTTGTCACTGCTAGAGTGACGTTCAAAGGGTCATTCTCCTGAAAAACCTTCCTTTTCCTTTGCCCACAGTTCCAAGATGAGATGGGATTCTCCAACATGGAAGATGATGGCCCGGAAGAGGAGGAGCGTGTGGCTGAGTCTCGTCCTAACTTTAACACCCCTCAAGCCCTGCGGTAGGCTAGTTGAAAACCTTGAGAGTCAGAATAAAGGAAAAGTTTATTTCTGAAAGGTTTTGAGAAATTACAATTAACGATTTCCTATCCCCACTGGCTTCTGTTACTGATAGAAGGAGAATGGGGAATTAGGTGTCAAGTGAAAATTCTCCTTATCATGGGGCAGTGCAGCTACAGACCAAGCTGTATCTGTTTGGGAAGGAGAGAAAATAGCAGCTGGCATCCAGAACAGCTTCTCCAGATGAGTGGTACTGGAGAATGTGTGGGACTGGACAGGGCCAGCCACAGTAACTGCCCCAAGTCACAATATCCAGTGTGTCCCTATTCTCCCTGTTTGTCCTTAACATCTGGTAAATGTTACTGAAAATCTATTAGATGGCTAGGTATTAGCTGTGCAAACCCTAAGGCACCTGCAGTTCAGAGTCTGAACCATATGCACTGTCCTTTTTGCATAAGATGGTACTTCTATCACCATCCAGAAAGCAGAGGCTATGATTTTTCCTCTTATTTTTGTGTTGGATTTGCATTTGTACTTTTTTTTTTTTTAAGAGACAGAGTTTCATTTTGTTGCCCTCAGTGGAGTGCTGTGGTGTCACAGCTCACAGCAACCTCCAACTCCTGCGCTTAGGCCATTCTCCTGCCTCAGCCTCCCAAGTAGCTGGGACTATAGGTGCCTACCATAATGCCTGGCTATTTTTTGTTGCAATTTGGCCAAGGCTGAGTTTGAAGCCAGGACCCTCGGTATATGGGGCTGGCGCCCTATCCACTGAGCCACAGGCACTGCCCTGCATCTGTACTTTGTTGTTCCCTGTTCTGAGTAGCCACTTAGCGTTGTCAGAGAGGTCAAGATGCAGTATGTGCTGTTGGAAAAACAGCCAAGCTCAGAGACCCACAGTTTGCGGTTTGTCCTGCGTTTTCATTTAAAAGCATTAACTGCGTAGAGAGCTCAGGAACCATCTGAAAGCTAGGACTGCATGGACCTTCTAGTTAACTAACCAGTGTGTCAAGACCAGAAATACCTGTCATACTCCATTACAACAAATACCACAGTGCCACTGATACCACAGATTATTAAGAAACAGTATTTGACCCACTTTTTATTCTGTAAGTGGGTTCTGTAAGTACACATTCAGAACAAAGAAACAAACAGACCCCCAAACATTTTGGGGAATGTGAATCTGTGCTCCCGTTATCAGCTATCCAAGTGGTACTTACTGAACTTAGGTGAAGGCTATTTATGCATTGTCTATTATTTTATGTTTCTGCCCTTCTGTTGCTGTGACAGTGGAGCAGCAGATAGATGATCAAGATTGTGTAGAGGATAGTCCCATGGTCTTTAGGTTTTTATCCTAAAAATGTGCCCAACCCCCAGTAAATACTAGAAAAGGAAACATAGTCTTCATCCTCAGATACTCTGAAAAAAGTTGTCATTTAACTGTTGTTATAATATAAGAGATTCCTTGAAATGATAACCTACACGTCATGGCCACGTCAACATATCTTATCCTGATTGCACAAGGTATCAGCATATGTTTCATTGCTGAAATGTCTTGTTCCACCTTTACTGAAGAACTGCTGTGCTGGGTATTTGGATTTTTGCTTCAGCCCTGCAACTAGTCTCTCGTGAGGTAGGGGCGGGAAGTTAGGGGTAGCAAAGTAGGAGGATGAATTGAAAGACTGTGGCTTTCTGAGTTCTGGTTCGTTCCTCCCACAGTACACACTGCATCCTGACCTCTCTGACAATTGTATGTTGCTACTTAGAACAGGGAACAATTAGATTAAAGTGCAGATGCAAATCCAACACAGAAATAAGATATTTTAGGTTAATATTTGAACTTACTTTTCGGTTTTTTCATCTACCAGGGTTGTCCAAACTGCAGCCACAAGGCTGAAGGCTGATTTTGTGAGGATTTTTTTTTTTTTGCTTATCTTTGGTGTTGGATATCATCTTCATTTTTGCTGATCAGTTGTCTTTAGTGGTTTTATATTTAATGTATGGCCGATGACATTTCTCCTTCTTCCAACATGTGGTAGAGGGTTGGACACTCATGATTATTAGTTCTGATATATTTTAGTATATCTCTTTCCTGCTTCATGCTAGGGCAGGGCAGCCTGAGTGGGTAGGGAGAGGAGACAAGCTGGGTCTAAGATGGTAGTAACAGGTAAATCAGAGACAAATACTGTACTTTAAAAATTATTTTAAAAGTCTAATTTAATTTAATGTTAATTTTGACAGTTAATTTTTTTTTTTTTTGTCTGTTTTTGGCCGGGGCTGGGTTTGAACCTGCCACCTCTGGCATATGTGACCGGCACCCTACCCGTTTGAGCCACAGGTGCCGCCCCTTGACAGTTAATTTTTGACAGAGTTTCACTCTGTCACCGCCGTGGGTGGAGTGCTGTGGTGTCATCCTAGCTCATAGCAACCTCAAACTTTTGGGCTTGAGTGAGCATTTTGCCTTACCCTCCTGAGTAGCTAGTCATAACGCCTGGCTAGTTTTTCTGTCTTTAGTAGGGATGGGTTCTGGCTCTTGCTGAGGCTGGTCTTGAACTCTTGAGCTCAGGCAATCTGACCCGGGTTAGCTTCCCAAAGTACTGGGATTATAGGCATGAGCCATCACACCCAGCAAATGCTATACTTTTAGAGACTGTATATCACATATAAGAAGAAGTACCAAATTAATATGGATACAGGAATGATTTAAAAAGAATGACAAGTTCCCACTAGTACCTTGGCTACTTTGTTGTCCCGATCATTCTCTGTTTCTTGACTTTTGTTTAATTTCCTCTTCATGTGTGTATCACTTACAGCAGTAATTGTAGAAGAATGGGGTAGGGAATAGAAGGTAATGCAGAACCATCTTATTTGAATCTGTGTTAACAATTTGAGAAAAGATTTGGATAAGTTTGTTGGCTTAAGTGGGATTTAGGGGTGAGTGGTAAATGAACATTATTTAGACTTAGCTCACCATTAGGAAGGATTAGATGTGTTGTTAGATTAGATATTCCCTAGACATAGGACAATTCTTACATTGAATCATCTTCTTATTGGGGACAGGTTTGAAGAACCACTGGCCAACTTGCTAAATGAACAACATCGGACGGTAAAGGAGTTATTTGAACAACTGAAAATGAAGAAATCTTCAGCCAAACAGCAGCAGGAGGTAGAGAAGGTTAAGCCTCAAAGTGAGAAAGTTCAACAGACTCTAATTCTAGACGCAGCGCAGAGAAAGAGATTACAGCAACAGATGCAGCAAGTAAGACTCTTTTTGGTAACTTAAATATTGGATTATGCTGACAACTGACACTGAAGCCAACAGTTAACAGCTTTGTCAAAATCAGCTCTAAGTATCTTACTACCATGGACTGTAGGATTGTTACATGGATTATTATGTTCATGCCTTTATGGTTTGGCAGGAAAGCATGGAAGGAGGGCAGGACACAGTGGCTCACTCTAATCTTAGCACTCTGGGAGGTTGAGGCGGGTGGATTACTTTAGCACTAAAACTAGCGAGTTGTTTTGTGGGCACTTGTAGTCCCAGGTACTTGGGATGACAAGGCAAGAGGATCATTTGAGCCCAAGAGGTTGCTGTGAGCTATGACACCACGGCATTCTACCTAGGGCAACAAAGTGAGACCCATACTCAAAAAAAAAAGGCTTGGTGCCTGTGGCTCAAGCGGCTAAGGTGCCAGCCACATACACCTGAGCTAGTGGGTATATACATACATACAGCCTGGGCCCACCAAACAACAATGACGGCTACAACCAAAAAACAAAAAATAGCTAGGTGTTGTGATGGGCACCTGTAGTCCCAGCTACTTGGGAGATGGAGGCAAGAGAATCTCTTGAGCCCAGGAGAGGGAGTTGCTATGAGCTGTGATGCCACCGTCCTCTATCCAGGGTGACAGCTTGAGGCTCTGTCTCAAAAAAAAAAAAAAAAAAAAGGAAAAATCTAGTTTAATTTGGTGGCAGGCGCCCCCAGCTACTCGGGAGGCTGAGGCCAGAAAATCGCTTGATCCCAGGAGTCTGAGGTTGCTGTGAGCTGTGACACCATGGTACTCTACCCAGGGCAAAAGAGTGGACTCTGTCTCAAAAAAAAAAAAAAAAAAAAAGAAAAGAAAAGAAAAAGAAAGCATGTAAGGAACCAAATAGTATTGAGGAATGTAGATTTCAAAGAGGCTTTAGTAATCCATTGTGAAATTGAACAGCCTTCACTGTGATGTGTAGTTTTTTTTTTTCCTCTTTCTAATCTCAGTCCCTCTGGTTTGAGGTTTATTTTCCTCTGGTTCTGTCATTTTGTTTAAGAGAATACATCTGAGAAATTTATGGCAAGATCCTATGTTGTTCTCACAGTCCTTTCAAAGGATAATTTTGTGATAATAGCTGCAAACATAGGATCTTTCTGGGTTCCTGAAATGGCCGTGTTGTAATGCATCACTGTGTTATTCTCTTTCCCTCCCCAGCATGTTCAGCTCTTGACGCAAATCCACCTTCTCACCACCTGCAACCCCAGTCTCAGTTCAGAGGCCAGTACCACCAGGATATTTCTTGTAAGGTTCCCAATGTCCCTAACTCTAAAGACTCAAGTATGAAATTAGTTTGGCAGTCATTTTTCACAGTTATTCACTGATTATAATCACATTTATTCTCTCCTGGATGTTTTTGGGCACTATCCCTGCTTTCTTTTATGGCTTCCTATGTTTGCTGAAAGAACATAAGCCATTCATTTCCATGAAAAGATAACTAGTGCATTCATCAATGGTGATGTGGGAACCATGAGGAGGGTGCAGCCCAGGCAATATAAAACAGGACCCCAGACCATAAATGGGGCCCAGATATGTGGTAGACATATCTCACTTTACTCAATGTGCTTTACCTCATGCTTGCCTTAAAATAAGACAATACATGTAATTTTTAGAAATACTATCCTTCTGATATTTTTATTTGCTTCTCTTCCTCATCTTTAGAGCCATTGTTACTCCTTAGGTTTTTGATGCTGCTATGCATTTTATAGATAAGGAATTCATTGTCCATTGGTTAGGCTCAATGTTAGTGTTTTATGTATAGAATTAATTTTGCTAATGATGTTTTGAAGTATTTTGGAGAAATAGTTTCTTTAAATTCAAAATTTAAAACCCAATAAAAATTCTCCCAAACTTACAGACAGTTAATGATGATACTTTCAGCTACTTATGTTAATTCTCTTTGGAGTTTTGTGGAGTATATCTGCTGGTACTCTTAAAATTCTTTGGTGTTCAACACGATGTATACACCTCGTACCGTGTTTAGAGGATCATGAGGAATACTTTCTTGTAGGTATTATTTATCCATAGAAACCAAAAGACTAAAAAATTTGAAATGTAATGGCCCTCATTCTGGAGTACCTTAATTCTAGTTTGGGAGCTAGATCATATATCCAAAAAGATAAGGAATGCCAAGTCTAAGAATAAAACAAGAGTGAATAAGTTTATCACAAGTACAGTCCCTGAATATCTGAGGACTTAGCCCAAGAGCAGTCCTAATGGAATGATGTTTATTGTGAATGACACTATGATGATTTTTATCTGTTTTTATCCTGTAGTAAAGGAAGGATAATTTCTTATTTTCATTTAAAGGCTATTGGCATCAGTTGTCTGGAATTGTCTTAGATCTCCTTTGTGTCTTTTTTTCCCAGAAAGAGCTGGGAACTTTTGCTCAAAGTTCCATCGCCCTTCACCATCAGCTCAGCCCCAGGTTTCAGACTTTATTCCAGCCTTGTAACCTGATTGGAGCTATGCAACTTATTGAAGACTTCAACACACATGTCAACGTTGACTGGAGTCCTCATAAAACTGTCAAGAAGACTGGTAGGGGGCAGATTGTGTCAACTTTCAGTTTTTACTTACAGTAAGAGGTGGGGATCTTATCCTATAGATAAATCACTAGGAACAGAGAACTTAGGATATTTATAATTTCTTCCTTCTCTCATTTATCTTTCCTTTGTGCTTATTATATGAGTTCTGGAATTATATGATAATATCTAGGCTTAGGTAGGGTACAGAGGCAGTGACTAGGATAAGGATGTAGGTGATACGTACATGGGACTCAGTGCTAAGAAGTGGGCACAAATGATAAGAGGGTAAGTATAATGTGTAAGACAACATGAGCTGGAGTCTGGTAAAGATGGAAATCAAGTGGTAAAGTATGGCTATGTGTCGGTTTTTAATTTTTATTAAGATCGATGCATTTATTTCCCATAATGATTATAGGGTAGGTGATATCTCCATTTTCAATGAAATGTTGATTTGAGAGGTAGGCACAAATTATAGGCTAACATTCAATATTTTAGAGTCATAGAACTTTTTTTTGAGTCACAGTCTCAATTGTCACTCTGAGTAGAGTAGCATGGCCTCATAGGTCATAGTAGCCTCCACGTTGGGCTCAGACAATCCTCTTGCCTCAATTTTTCTATTTTTTAATAGAGATGGGGTTGTCTCGATTTTGCCTAGGCTGGTCTTGAACTCATGAGCTCAAGCAATCCATCAGCCTTGGCCTCCCAGAGTGCTATGATTATAGGCATGAGCTACTGCACCTGCATCCGGCAGAACTGTTTGCTTTTGAAAACATTGGGTTTTTTTTTTTTTTTTTTTTGAGTTGGAATTCACTCGGTTGTCCAAGGCTAGAGTGCCATGGTGTCATAGTTCACAGCAACCTCAAACTCTTTTTTTTTTAAAGATTTATCAATTTCATTGGTTTTTCTTTCTTTCTTTTCTTTTTTTTTTTTTTTTTTGAGACGGAGCCCCCCCTGGGTAGAGTGCCATGGCATCACAGCTCATAGCAACCTCCAACTCCTGGGCTCAAGCGAGTCTCCTGCCTCAGCCTCCCAAGTAGCTGGGACCATAGGCGCCCGCCACAATGCCCAGCCATTTTTTGGTTGCAGCCATCGTTGTTTGGCGGGCCCAGGCTGGGGATTCAAACCCGCCACCTTAGGTGTACGTGGCTGGCGCCTTAGCCAATTGAGCCATAGGCGCCGAGCCAACCTCAAACTCTTGGGCTCAAGTGATCCACTTGCCTTAGCCTCCCAAGTAGCTGGGGTTATAGGCACCTACCATGATGCTCAGCTAATGTTTTCTATTTTTAGTAGAGATGGGGTCTCACAGTTGCTCAGGCTGGTCTCAAACTTCTAATCTCAAGCAATCCACCCACGTTGGCCTCCCAGAGTGTTGGGATTACAAGGGTGAACCACTGCTTCAAAACATTCAGTATTTTAAAGAATTATGGAGGTTTAGTTTTTACCCTGCATTGGTTTAGTATTTTTTTAAAAAGCATTTGCTGTTCCTTTATGCCAAAATATTTGCTTCTGATTTTTTTTCCTGATTAGTAAATTATTTGTGGTTTATTTCTGATTTGTGTTTTTCCTTGGATTTTATTTTAAATCCCTGAGTCTTATAATTAAATTGAATATAGTTGAATTTAAGCACCCCATTTCATAAACACTGATCCCAAGCTATTCAATAGCTATCTGTTGGTAAGGAATGTAGTAAGAATTTACATATGGAGTATCCTGGGTTTTTCTTCTGGGTACACAAAAATAGCACTTCAGGAAGAATAAATATGAATATAGTAGTTCTTGACTCTGGAAAGGCAGAGGTTACCTGGAATTGAGAGGCTTAGGGAGGCAGAAATGAATGAGACTGAATTGTCTCATTGCTTTCATGGTTTTTTTATTCCCAACCTCAGGAGGAATCTGGGAGAACTTAGTGAAAGTTAAGTAAGAATCAAATAAAAATAAAATTTGGAATACCAGATTTGTGAGGGAGATTAAAGAAGTTGCAATCTTATCCTGGAAGAAAGAAAGCACTGTTGAAGGTCTCTTATCCTTCAAAGATTTGAAGAGGGAAGGAGGAAGGAGGTAAAACTTTCTTTACCAGGTATTATGAGGCACCCTGTAAGTGTTGTGTTACTTAGTGAGTTCAGAGTTCCACGCAGAGAAGAGAATCAACTTTCGTTGATATGGAATGGGATTCCCTTAAGCATAATGTTAGGTTTACAAAGACCATGGAAACTTCTTTTTTTTTTTTTAAATATTGTTTATTAGCACAGTAACGAATGTAGACTTAAGTAGTCCACAACATACAACCAAGCCACTGAGCAATTCCTATTCCATGTGTTATAGTTAACAGCTTAATGTATTTCACTACAGGTTTCCACAAGTCCTGATTCAACCTTTAATCTTTTAACAATAAAGTAGATTGGCATATAAAATAAAATACATTAAC
>CAUYQV010132486.1:0-18049 GCA_963574575.1 Galagoides demidoff
CACTCTAGCTGGGGCAACAGACTAAAATTCTGTCTCAAAAGCAAAAATAAAGGCTCAGTGCCTGTAGCCCAAGAGGCTAAGGCTCCAGCCACGTACACTGGAGTTGGTGGGTTCGAATCTAGCCTGGGCTTGCCAAACAACAATGACAACTACAACCAAAAATTAGCCAGGCATTGTGGCGGGCACCTATAATCCCAACTACTTGGGAGGCTGAGGCAAGAGAATCACTTCAGCCCAAGAGTTGGAGGTTGCTGTGAGCCGTGACGTCACAGCACTCTACCCAGGGAGACAGCCTGAGACTTTGTCTCAAAAACAAAACAAAAAAAAGATAAGATAAAATAAAAGGTGATTGGGGCTCAGCTCCTGTAGCACAGTGGTTACAACGCCAGCACATACACTGAGGCTGACGGGTTCAAACCCAGCCTGGGCCAGCTAAATAACAATGACAACTGCAACAACAAACAAAATAGCCAGGTGTTGTGGCAGGTGCCTGTAGTCCCAGCTACTTGGGAGGCTGAGGCAAGAGAATCGCTTAAGCCCAAGAGTTAGAGGTTGCCATGAGCTGTGACAGCATGGACCTCTACCCAGGGAAACAGAGTAAGACTCTATCTCAAAAAAAAAAAAAAAAGGGTGATTGGGTGTCTACAAATGTGAGAGATTCTGGTTCTAACACTAAAGACAGTGAAACCATCGCAATCACCTGATTACAATAGAGGATGTGCCTTAGACAAATATTGGATTTCAATATTTCAATCCTTGCTCCTGAGCCAACAGTTTGCTTCTCAAAAGCACCAGATCTTACTCTTCTTAAGCAAAAAGATATTGAACCCCTTGTTCTGGAGCAAACTCAGTCCCTAAATCCCTGTTTACTCCCAGCTGTAGGAGAGACCGGCCCCACTGAGCCTAGGAGAGCTACGTGTGTACCTGGAGGTCAGTTTAGGAGTGGATACTGCTATGCGCTCAGTCCTCAAAGCAGATGGGTGGGGAGATGGGCTGACTGTATACTCTTCTGAGCCCTCAGGCCGTCATGAGAACCACTGAAGAAAGAAAACCAAAGTAGGGTCTGGCAACAGGGAAAGAAGCCCTACTGAAAAGCAGCAGCGCCTGACTGCTGCCAAGGCCAGTGTTCTAGGGCAGCGTCTTCAAGGAAAGGCTGGCCGGAGGCCAGTCCTGGCTGTCAGAGTTTGCTGCCAAGGCCTTGGTCCTTTGAGGGTTCTCTCTACACCATGATCAGATATATCCACCAGGACCGCCCCATCTCAGATTTGTAAACTTACCTCTGTAGCTGTATGTAAATTGAAAACAAACTATGAAAGAATTTGCATGCCTTTTCCAATTATGTTTGATGTATGAATTCCTCCCCTATCCTGCCCATTTTGTACCAAAAGACTGTTCTTGCCTGGGTTTTCAAGGTAACAATATTCTAGTGAAGGTAACTCCTACTACACTTTACGGACCTAATCAAATACTACTGGGTCTTACAACAGGGAGGACCTCTCCTGATAACAGGGGCCTGCCAGAAAGACACACACACAGGCTGGTGTCCCTCCCTGGGCTCTGGCCACAGTTAACAGGCTCCCTGGGGCAGCATTTGGCAGTAGCTCCCACACCACAGGGACTCAAATGGATGTGGAGGAAAGTGTGGGGTGTGTTTGGGGGATGGGAGAAAAGAATAGGAATTCTTCTTTCATTTTTCCTCGGGATTAAGCATGTGGAAATATTTAAGATCCCTGCAGGCAAGAACTGAGGCAGTATGTACATCGTGGTGGCACTGATGATTTATTTGATTTATTCAGCATGTACTAAGTGCCTGGTCCATTCTAGTTCCTGAAAACCAGGGCAGATGAGGGGAGTTCTTGCCTCACTACCACGCAGGCCTTTGGGGTTTGCAGACAAGCAAAAATGTTTTTATAGGACACTGTGACACGTGCCCCAGTGAGGACCTGGGTGAATGTTCACAGAAGCACTGGTCTTGGAGTCGAAGAAGCTTCCCAGGGGAAATGAGGCACACGGCATGACCAGCAGGCTAAGAAGAGGTTCATTTTCCTCCTGCATAATAGCCCACAGGGAGGAGGGTGGTGCGGGCTGGGAAGACAGTCTCAGGCCATGAGGCTGTCCAAGACCCACCTTCCATCTGTCTTCCTTGCTATCCCTACAGCAGTGTTGATCCAAAAAAAAAAAAAGAGTATAAAAAAGAATATATTTACTATGCTTTGAACTTCTTTTTTTTTTTTTTTTTTGAGATGGAGCTTCAAGCTATCCCCCTGGGTAGAGTGCCATGGCATCACAGTTCATAGCAACCTCCAACTCCTGGGCTCAAGCGAGTCTCCTGCCTTCGCCTCCCAAGTAGCTGGGACCACAGGCGCCCGCTACAACGCCCGGCCATTTTTTGGTTGCAGCCATCATTGTTGTTTGGCGGGCACGGGCTGGGGATTCGAACCCACCACCTTAGGTGTACGTGGCTGGCGTCTTAGCCGATTGAGCCACAGGCGCTGAGCCTGAACTTCTTTTGAAAATAATTTAATTAATGATCTTTAAAATTTTTCAAGGCACACCTGAGATCCTCTCCCAGCCCACCAGTGTGCCACTGCACACTGGTTGAAAATCACTATTCTGGGTGGCACCTGTGGCTCAGTGAAAAGGGGCACTGGCTCCATATACCAAGGGTGGCGTGTTCAAACCTGGCCCCGGACAAACTGCAACAACAACAAAAAAATAGCCAGGCATTGTGGTGGGTGCCTGTAGTCCCAGCTACTCAGGACGCTGAGGCAAGAGAATCGCCTAATCTCAGGAGTTGGAGGTTGCTGTGAGCTGTGATGTCACAGCACTCTACTGAGGGTGATAAAGTGAGACTCTGTCTCTAAAAGAAAAGAAAAGAAAAGAAAAGAAAATCACTGTTCCAGGGTGTTTTCCTCATTTGTATCACTCCCACATTCTAGGAAAAAAGGATGCAGAAGAGAAACATTTCCTCTTATAGAAGTTACATCACTTTTGCTTACATCGCACTAGCCAGGACTTAGTCACATGGCAACTCTGGCTGCAGGACAGGCTGGAAAATACAGTGTCTAGCTAAGCAGCCACATGTCAAGCTGAAAGGGAAAGGAAGGCCAGGTGTCTTGGCTCACGCCTGAAATCCTAGCACTCTGGGAAGCTGAGGCAGGGGGATCCCTTGAGGTCAGGAGTTTGAGACCAGCCTAAGCAAAAGCAAGACCCCATCTCTATCAAAACTAAAAAAAAAATTAGCCAGGTGTGGTGGTGGGCACGTGTAGTCCTAGCTACTCAGGATCCCTGGAGCCCAGAAGTTTGAGGTTGCAGCAAGCTATGAGGATGCCACTGCATCCTTGCCAGAGTGACAGAGCGAGACTTAGTCTCAAAATGACAATAATAATGCATTAAATAAATAAATAAAAGGGAAGAGAAGGGCACTCGTGGGCAATAAGACATCTCTGTTACAAGAGGGGAAGAATGCTCCGCGGAATAGCATAGTCAAGGTTAAGAAACACACAAGAGAGACTTGGGGAGAAGTTGCCAAGCACTATATCAAATACCTTATTTACATTATTTCATGTGAACCTCATGATCCTAGAAAGAAGGGGTGTAACCACTTTCTTTTTTTTTTTTTTCTTTTTTTTGAGACGGAGCCTCAAGCTATCCCCCTGGGTAGAGTGCCATGGCATCACAGATCATAGCAACCTCCAATTCCTGGGCTCAAGCGAGTCTCCTGCCTCCACCTCCCAAGTAGCTGGGACCACAGGCGCCCACCACAATGCCCGGCCATTTTTTGGTTGCAGCCATCATTGTTATTTGGCGGCCCGGGCTGGGGATTCGAACCCGCCACCTTGGGTGTATGTGGCTGGTGCCTTAGCCAATTGAGCCACAGGCACGGAGCCACCACTTTCATTTTATAGAAGAGGACAGTGAAGGCCAGAGAGGTTGGAAAATTTGGCTGAGATCACACAGCTAAAAGGGTGACGTCAAGATAGTAATCTAAGCCCACTGGTCCAGAGTTGCTGGTGTCTCTAGAAGGCTGCTCTTCTTTCTGTAAAGCTACCTCCAAGGCAAGAGACACTGTGGAAGGTCCAGGAGTCACGGGCAGAATGGTGCCAACAGTGGGGCACCTCAGGGAGTGAATGAAGGTAGGTCAGAAGGAGGTCGACAACCCTCAGCAGGTGAATCTGGGAAGCAGCACCGGATAGTCAACCAGTCTGAGTTTAAAAGAATTGAAGTTCAGGCCAGGCATGGTGGCTCACACCTGTAATCCTAGCACTCTGGGAGGGTCACTTGAGGTCAAGAGTTCAAGACCAGCCTGAGTAAAAGCAAGACCTGGTCTTTAGTTAAAAAAAAAAGGAAAAACCAGCTAGGTGTTGTGGCAGGTGCCTTCAGCCCCAGCCACTTGAGAGGCTGAGACAAGAGGTTCACTTGAGCCTAGGAGTCTGAGGTTGCAGTGAGCTAGGATGATGCCACAGCACTCTACCCTGGGCAATACAGGGAGACAGTGTCTCAAAATAAAAAAAAAAGTCTCAAAGTTCAGGTTCTACTTTGAGATCAAGTTGTTCCTAGTAATCGAATCTTAGATTTGTGAGGATGTGTCAAGACGCTCAGATGTGAGGCTTTCACATCTCCTCTTCCCGTTGTATCCTCTTGTGTGCCTCTCACCCTTGACCTTCAAAGTGACCAACAGGATGACTTGGAATGGCCATCTATAGATATCTAGTCCGATCTGCCCCCAGAGCAGGGGTCCCCACAGCAAGCCTCAGGGTTACTGCTCAGTGCCAACTCAAACATGTTCAGTGCTGGGGTCCTCACCACCTCTCCAGCCAGTGACTCTGTCAGACAACCCTAGGTCCCCTGGTGCCCTTCTGAATGGTCCAGCACAGAGGGAAACAGGAAGACATCTGTGAGACGTGATCTGGACCACACTTTGGAGTCATAAAAGAACTTGTCACAGGGCAGACACAGTGGCTCGTGCCTGTAATACTAGCACTCTGGGAGGCCGAGGTGGGTAGATTGCTCAGGAGATCAGGTGTAGAGGTTGGGGAAGGCCCCACTATCCACTTCTGTTCAATCTGTCAACCCACAGGTTAGAGAGTTCAGGGAGAGCAGACAGTGTAAGTCCTGAGGAGCCTTCCTCATCACTGTGCTTGTCCCAGGGCTGCGTGAGCCTGTGACTCCAGGCTGTCTGATTCCTGGCAGCAGTTCTCACCTCTCCAGTGTTAGGCATGTTCACTACTCCTTTCAGCCACAGCCTTACTGCCACAACCTTGAAGAAAACGCCTCTAAAATTTGCAATATGATTGGCCTATGAATAATTCAGCATGGCTTCCAACCCAGGGGAAGTATTCTGTTTCTGATGCTTTTTAACCTGGAGAAATGGCAGCTACCACACCACAGGGAGGTGTCTACTTAGACTCCAGTGAACGGATGGGAGAGGAAGAGAAGGAAACAAAAAAGGAAATAAGACAGGGAAGGAGGGAGGGAGAGAGGAAGAAGGAAACATATAGGATGAATTTCCCCCTTTAAGAAGTCTTAGAAGCCCCCAAGGCCTTTAGCTCACACTGGGTAACAGGCTCTGGGGAGAGAGCTGTGGCCAGGTTGTGGGAGCAGGTGACAGGCCACCCTGCCTCCCAGAGTAGCCACAGGAGTATGATGACAGCACAGAGCTCATCCACAGACCCATGAACTGAAGTAGGCACCCAGAGCCCCTTTGGGAGCACCCAAGTCTCCAGAACCATCACCCATTTGGGCCCACATTGTTTCAAGACCGGGAGAGGTAGAAGGAGAAATGTATGGACTGGGGTCTAAAGTTCCAGTCCCAGCTCCGCTGATCACGAGCCTGGGACTGTGGGAGGGTCACTAGTACATGGGGTGAATGAGGTGAGAGCAGGATAATAGGACCAGGCCAGAGATCCCATATCCTCCAGTCCTGCCCCATCACAGGGCAGGCAAATGCCTAGTGCTCATTACTGAAGCTTGTTTGCCTGTGTGGACCAGGCAAGGGACTCTTCAGTAAGAAGGCTGGGCTCTCCTAAACAGCCAACTTTTCTTCTCTTCTGAAACCTAAATCTACTTAACACACCTGTCAGTAAAGAAAAGGTAGGTTCGGCTCAGCGCCTGTGGCTCAATCAGCTAAGGCGCCAGCCACGTACACCTAAGGTAGCGGGTTCGAATCCCCAGCCCGGGCCCACCAAACAACAATGATGGCTGCAACCAAAAAATGGCCGGGCGTTGTGGCAGGCGCCTGTGGTCCCAGCTACTTGGGAGGCTGATGCAGGAGACTCGCTTGAGCCCAGGAGTTGGAGGTTGCTATGATCTGTGATGCCATGGCACTCTACCCAGGGGGATAGCTTGAGGCTCCGTCTCAAAAAAAAAAAAAAAAAGAAAAGGTAGGTTCAAGGGAAATTACACCAGGGAAAAAGTGAGCAAGAATTTCTGTCCAAGATCCATGCAGAACAAACAGGTCGGATCCACCCAGCTCACACTCACCCAGGGCCTGGCAGAAGAACTCAGGGAGGCACCCTCACCATCATGCAGGCCTCTAGTGCCACCTCCATCCCCAGTTACTTGAGCAGCTCCTTTCTGACATCATTTTGCTCCTTAGGGAGGGGGCTAGGCAGTGGGACTTCAAGGTTTTCTTGAGGCCAGCACTCACTGACCCCTGTTTCCCCATCTTTAAAATGGGAATTGTAAAAGCACCAGCCCTCTTACCTCAGTGTGGCTAGAGGAAGCTGGGGCCATGAGGGTAAAGTGCCCCACGTTCAAGGAGCCTCACAGCAGTGTGTCCTAGAGGGTATGTACCAGCCTCCCTGGAGATACACATTCTGAACAAAACACAGTCCCTGCCAGATGTGACGACACACATATCACCTCAGATATTAGGGAGGCTGAGGTAGGAGGATCACTTGAGCCTTGAGCCCAGAGATTCAAGTCCAGCCTGGGCCTCATCATAGCAAGACTCAACCTCAAACAAAAAAAGAAGAAGAAAAAGAAAGAAATTCAGTCCTTGCCTGTAAGCTGCTTAAATGCTAGTTGAAAACTAAACAAATACCTCCTGATACCCTGAGGGAACAATGTGAGATGATGGACAATCTGGTCCCAGCTCAAACCTGCAGATGGTGTGTGCAATAAAAGGAGAGCTCTGTGGCCTCCTGGCATCTTCTGTACTTGTGGGGTCACCAGGGCTCTCAGCCTGGTCCTTGACTCTGCAATTCCAAAAACCCTTTCAGAAACTAATCTGCCCTAGAAAAGTGGTCGGAGCCCTCCACCCCTCCCCAAGTCTAGCATGTCAATGAATTCTCCACAGTAGGAGAGCATCATTTCATTTGCACAGGGCACACATCTTTCTGGGATGGCATAAATCCATTCAAGGGACATAGTTAGAGACCAAGTGCTTTCCTTGTAAAAAGAATGAAGCCAGAGAGTGCTGGTCAACCTCCCGGCTGCTCCCACCCAAGTGCATGGTGAGCACCCCCACACTCTCTCACCCAGGATCTCTTTCTCTCGGCTAGTTGGTGGCCCTGAGTCCTCATCTAGACTGCAGCAATCACTCTCCTCAGAGTACTTTGCCTCCCCTTTTTCTTCTTTGCATGAATGATTTTGCCAAGAAAACATGCCACAAGGTAGGCGGCAGTCTGCCTGGTGTTGTCCATACTTTGGACACTGGCTCCCTCAACAAGACTTCCAGTGAGCCAGACTTCCCAGCACCTGCCAGCCCCAGCAGCCAGCCCCAGCAGCAGCTTTCCTTCTGTGACTGGCCAGACTGTGGTCACTGGGGCAGGGACTAACTCCATTCTTCAAGAGAGACTCCAGCCCGGAAAACCCTCACCACCCAAAGTCAGGGAACTCACCAGCACACAGTTTCCCAGGGCCCAAGCACAAAGATGCCACCAAGCTGGGCGGTGCCTGTGGCTCAGTGAGTTGGGCTCTGGCCCCATATACCAAGGGTGGCAGGTTCAAACCCGTCCCTGCCCGAGCTGCAATAAAAAAATAGCCAGACGTTGTGACTGACGCCTGTAGTCCCAGCTACATGGAAGGCGGAGGCAAGAGAATCGCTGAAGCCCAGGAGCTGGAGGTTGCTGTGAGCCGTGATGCCACAGCACTCTACCAAGGGCGACAAAGTGAAACTCTCTCTATAAAAAAATGCCACCATGCTTCCCTACCTGTGGTCTGAATATCAGGAACACTGGATAGTAATAATCATAACCATAATTATTATTATTTCAATTAGGTTAGAATATTGGAGGTATTTTCACAGTCCGCAGCACCAAGACCACACACTGACACCCACCCCTCCCAGAACATCCTTTCCACCGCCACCTTGTCAGGAACCCCAGTGGAGAGGTGACCTCCTCCAGCGGACCCTCCCGCTTGCGCTTCACAGAATCAGTCCCCTGGGCATTAGGCGCGCGGCTCCGCGCCACGGCAGCCGGCCTGTCCGTGGGCCCAGGGAGGTGGGGAGAGGCACTTTCAGAAGAAATGATTCCCACCTCGTTCAAGAGCTAAAGCGTGAGCTTTGTTTTAATTCTGAGGATGGATCTGGGGTAAAGGGTGACACCTTATTGAACATAAGGGGACCTAGCCGCTGTAGAAGGAAAGATAACCTTGGGATACGGCGGGACCTGAGCGGGGGCCAGAGCGTGTTGGAGTGGCGTCCCCTAGCGGGGCCGCGCGGTGTGGCACAGGACAGGCCCGGGGAGGTTTCTTTTTAATTACCCTGGGGCCACCAAGGTTTTGTCTCTGCTGGAGCGAGAAGATAGGAGCTGAGCGTTGCCAATCTCAGCAGGGGCCTCCCTTGTGTGCAGGGTGCGGGCAGCCAGGATCGAGGGCTGGCCAAAAGATAAAGCCCTGGGGCTCAAACCACCCAGGGAAAGAGGTTGGGGAAGGTTGCCCAGCTAGGGACGCTGGAGGTGGGGGAGCCTCAGAACAGGGGCCCTCCTCAGTACATGAGAACCGAGTGGAGTGGCGGGAGGGAAACCTCCAATGCGTTTGTGGTTGCACTTGAGAGCTGGAAGTCCGACAATGGTCAAAGTCAGACCTTTTAACTCTTAGATTTTTATGCTAATTTTAAATGACCAAGGATTTGAAAACACTGAGAACCCCTGTGCTACAGCATAATAATCTTAGGGCATGAACTGGGAAAGGGACCTTGTAAGGAGGTCGACAATGGTGTGGTGGGAAACTTGTGTCCGGGAACCCTGGTAAGTGCTCTGCTTGTCTATCTTTTGTCTCCCCTTGGGCACCCTGGTTTTGGGCCCATCAGCCTCTGTCGCTCTGGTGGCCAGTCTCTTTCTTGAGGTGCCCCAGAGTTAGACCTTGACATTCTTTCATTCCCTTGATGAGCTCATCTAGTTGTAAATACTATCAGTATGTCATGACTCCCAAATCTGTATCTCCATCCCAGACCTCTCTCCAGACAGACCAGGTTTATGTACTTTTTTTTTTTTTTGAGACAGAGTCTCACTATGTCACCCTAGGTAGAGTGCCATGGCATCACAGCTCACAGCAACCTCAAACTCTTGGGCTTAAGCCATTCTCTTGCCTCAGTCTCCCAAGTAGCTGGGACTACAGATGCCTGTCACAACGCCCAGCTATTTTTTTCTTGTAGTTGTCATTGTTGTTTTAGCAGGTCTGGGACTGGTTTGAACCCACCAGCCCTGTTGTATAGCTGGCACCATAACCACTGAGCTATGGGCACTGAGCCAAGGCTTATATTCTTATATCCAGTTACCTACCTGTCCTATCCATGTAGGGTTCTAGCAGACACCTCAAACTCAACATATCCAAAACTGAAACACCTGATCCTTTCCCCTAAACCTGCACCAAGGTTAGGGACTGAGATTGGTTAGGGACTGAATTGTGCCTCCCTCCACCCCCAAAATCCTTATGTTGAAGTATTAAACCAATGTCATGGTGTTTGGAGATGCAGCCTATAAGGAGATAATTAGGGTCAAGTTAGGTCCTACAGTGGGGCCTTACTCCCACCAGAGCTGTCTTTTTCCACTGAGCAAACACAAAGAAGAGGTCATATGAGTGCTCAGAGATGGCAGCCACCTAAGATCAGAAGAGGCATCAGAATGAAACCTGCCTGTCCAGCACCTTTCACACCACCCAGGCTGTCAGTCTGTGGCATTGTGTTACAGCAGCCCAGGCAGACTAAGAGAAGGCTGACCCTGCTGCTCCAAGTACTACTGCCACCACCTCACCTGCCCTTTCTGGAGCTCATTCCCTTTCTTCCTCTACTTTTCTATTTACCATGGCCTGTGGAGCTGTTTAATAGATTAATTACCTCTTTCATATGTATAAATGGCAGGCAATTGTCTGCCTTCCCTGCTGTCTCCATGAGTGCAGGGATTTCTGTCTGCCTTGTTCACTAGTGTGTCCAAGTGCCCAGGACAGAGCCTGGTACATAATGGGCACTGATTAAATCTTTTTCCAATAAAGGAATGAATCATCTTTCTTGAAGATGCAAAAGGAACCAGGGAGAGGGGTTTCAACTTAGCCCGCAGGTGCTCTTCTCTAAAGGGGAAGCAGCCCAACCAGCCAGGGGAGGACAGGAGGGCTGAGCAGGCCTGGAGGTGGCCTCAGGCCCCCAAGGGGGAGAATGTGGCCTGGGAGGCTCAGGACAAGGGTGCTTGGGTGGTCCTTTTCTCATATGAGAGTCACACCAAGGTGACTAGAGGAGTCACACTTTTTTTAAAGAGTCAGCTTTCTCCAATGGAGGCCAAAAGACATTCTAAGCACACAGTGTGCACAAAGGCACAGAGGTGTGGCACTGCTGGGAACGAGATGGCCAAGGAGTGTGAGTAGAGGGGAGGGACAGCAAAGCAGAGGTCCAGAGAAAGCCAGATGATGAGGATGAGGACTGTTGAGCTCACGTACTTGAACTTGAATCTGTCAGGAATCTGGAGCCACTGAAGCACTCAAGCAGAGAGGCAAGCTTGTGGGATGCGCTCCTTTGAAAGATCAGTTGGACAGCAGCTGGCTTAGCTGTGGGGAGACGGTCTTCGCCAGTCCTTACAGCACTGTGCTTTCCCCTGCACACTCAGTCAGAAGTGCTAAGCATGGGGATACACATCTTTGTTAACCCACAGCAGCCAGGCACAGGGCCAACCCTCCCCAAATCCCAAGTGCGGGGGTCTGTGGGTCCAAATCCTCACTACAGCGTGTGCCTCTGCCCACCGCCTGCTCAGAGTGAGGACCCAAATAGCTGGACTTTTCTGTCTTGGCTCTTAAGAAGAAAGGGACTCGAGATGGGCGAATATCATTCAAAACACTCCAGCCTCAGTCTTTTCCTCAAGACCTTCCCATCAGCTGTTGTCATGACAACCACTGTGCCCAGCCTCAGGAAGCAGCCACTGGAGCAGGAAAGGATATGGTCCCACCGCTGCCACTGCTGCTCCACATGACTCACCCTCAGATGCAACAGTCCATCCCGGCAGGTGGCAGATCTCACACACACACACACACACCCCTCCGTGTCTGTTCTCTGTACATGTCCTTCCCACCCTCACCCCCCGTCCTGGTGGATTGCCTGGGCAATTATAGAAACCTGTTCTCCCCACCCACAGCAGTGATTCAGCCAAGTGACACTGAGCTGCAGGGCCAATTCATTCCCTGGTATGAATACAGGAAACCTCTAGAAAGAAGCTCACTCTTCTCTCTGTGGGTGCCAGGCTGGTGGCCATGTTCTCACCCCAGTGTTTGCAGTGGGAGAGAACAAGTTCATTACACCAAGAAGCACAGCCTACCAGAGATAGCCACCTTCCTGCAGCTTCGGTCCCCAGTTCCAGGCCCTGAGGCCCTGGTTCCTGTGGCTGATACTTTGATTCAGAGTCCTTCCCAGCTTGGATGCCTGTGTGTGCCATCATCCCAACCAGAAGTGTCCTCTTTCCAGCTGGATTCTTCTTGGTTAGCTCCCACCCACCCCTGTGACCCCATCTAAAGACATCACTTCCCCTGTCTGTGCCTTAATTCTCGTAAAACAAGAGGCCGCACGTCATTTCCAACCTCTTTTCACTCTAGGAACTGTTGGGGAGCAAGAGGAGACAGCAAAAACCTTAATGTCAGGAAGATGTCACAGGATTCCAGGAATGACAATAGTGGCTCATGTTGAGAAGTGGAGATACAGAGAGGAACCAACCACAAAGCTGGCCCCAGGACAGGGGACAGAGCTGCAGGCTGCAGAACCATGCCTGG
Organism: Galagoides demidoff; assembly: GCA_963574575.1. Taxonomy (NCBI): domain Eukaryota; kingdom Metazoa; phylum Chordata; class Mammalia; order Primates; family Galagidae; genus Galagoides; species Galagoides demidoff. Next base: position 12,193 of record CAUYQV010132486.1, read on the forward strand.
CAGGGGGCTCTTCCTGGCACTCCCAGCCTCGGCCAGGCTGCTACCGTGGGAGGGGGCAGCCACAGCCCTCAGCTCATCTCCCTTTCCTGAGGATTCTCCACTAATATCAGGTCTCAGTTCCTCGGCTCTGACTGACAGGCTTTATACTGAATGCCAAACAAACCAGCGCTGCTGTACACGGCGTGAGCGCATATGTGTGCTTGAGTGTGGATGTGTGTGCACACCCAAAGGGGTTTGAAAGGAGGGAGAAGGGCTCGCAAACAGGGGGCTTTAAAATTTCAGATCGGACGTGGAGAGCATAAGCAAGACCACCATCACTCTCTCACTGCATGGTCACAGGGCCCCCCTAATCACCAACGTAACGTACTGTGTGTCTAAAGCTTGATAGTTCCCCAAGATCTCCCTTACAGCAGCTCTGAATCCTATCAACAACCTGTGGGGCAAGTAATACAGCCACATTTACATTTGAGGAATGTGTATTTACAGCCAAGGCCTCCAGTGTTCAGAAACCTTAACACAGGCTGGGCGCATTGACTTACACCTCTAATCCCTGTGCTTTGGAACACAGAGGCAAGGAGGATCGCTTGAAGCTAAGAGTTTGAGACCAGCCTAGGCAGCATAGTGAAACTCTGCCTCTGCAAGAAAAAAAAAAGTTAGCTGGGCATGGTGGTACACACCTGTAGTTAGCCTCAGCTTCTCAGGAGGGTGAGATGGGAGGATTGCTCGAGGCCAGGAGTTCGAGCTATGGTGTGAGCTGTGACCATGCCATTGCACTCCAGCCTGGGCAACTGAGTGAGACCCTATCTTAAGAGAGAGAAAAAGAGAGATGTTAATCCAGCTGGGGATAGCCGATCTCACACACAGGGCTTCCGATTGCCTCTGCACTCTTGCTCTGTTCTGTAAGTTGGAGCCTGGAGCCTCAAATTCAGACGCACTAGCATGTGCTGTACTGAGCAAGCAATCCAGTGACCTCAAGAACCTCTGAGTAGAATGGGTGGAATCAGCTATGCAAAGTGATGGAGCTTTATGGGCACTCCTGAAACATATCTTCTGCCCAAAAATATCTTGAGTAGAGATACACATTTTAGGATGAACACAGGTTCCATTACTCCCATTAGCCCCATGAATACCCAGGTTAGTTAAACCCCTGGGGCTAATATTCCGAGTCATGAATGTGACTCTTATTTGATGGTGGGTCTGGTATTCAGAACAGCAGCCCAAAAGAGACAGTGATGGGGCAGGCAGGTTGGAGGTTTTCTTTTCTTTGAGGAGGCTCAAGGCAGCTGGGTCTCTCCTCCACCTCCAAAATGTTGCTTATGTTGTGCAGCACAGACCACTGAATGCTCATCAGCACCATATCCATCAGCATCCCTTCGTCCCTGGACTTTCGACCAGACTACATTTCCCAGACTCCTCTGCAGGCAAATGCACATGGCCAAGTTTCAGCCAATTAAATGAAAACAGAGATAACTCTGGGCCACTTCCAGACGCAATGGGGAAAACTTTTTAAAAATGTTTTTTGTTTTGTTTTGAGACAGACTTTTCCTCTGTTGCCCATGCTAGAGTGCCATGGAGATAACAACTCCAGGGCAACCTTGGAAGCCCCAGGCTAATAATGGAGAGGTGACTGTCATATAGTTCCCTAAATGACATTAAAGGACTCTGTGCAAACAACCTAGACAAACAACCAGGGCTTTGTTTCACTCATTCCCTGCTGTATCCCCAGTACCAGAACCCATAGGGGCACATCATGCAACTTTAGACACTGCCAAGTATAAGGCATACCGTTATTTTATGTACCACTAAAAAATAAAAATGTTGCCAATTAAAATATGACACTCCATTTTCACTGAGAATTTTCATTTTATGCTTATTGGAAAGAGCTTTTATAGATTCAGTTAGTCATAGATTTTTATTATAAATCACTCTTGTGCATAATAAAACAGAAATGAAGTTGGCTAAGGTATTGCTAGAACTTCTCCTCATTCCAAATCTGACTCAGAGTTGACAATGACCATCTTTTTTCACACATTGTCATTCTCTGTGGTATCAAGAATGTTGGTGATAAAGCATTTCTCCAAAGAATCTGTAAAATAACTAAGTGTCCTATGTTCTGGGTTATTAAGATAGCTTTACAATTCTGTAAATTTAGCTTACTTTTGATTCTTATATCACAAAAGCTGCCAGACATGGCTGATTCACCACCTCTTCTACCATCACTTGATTCTTAAGGATTAATGACATACTTTGTGATTGTCTTAGGATTTTTTTCCAAGCTATTGACACACATTCTGCAAGTTTTGATGCTGGAACTTTTGATGTTTTTAGGAAATAATAATCTCATCAAGACTTCCCTGTGGCCAACAGCAAATGCAAGATGCCATGAATTTTAGAAACATCCCAATTGCTGAGATTTTAAGTTATGGGGGCAGTGGAAAGTGCCACAGAATTTTTAAAAATATGGTTGTAGGTTCTCAATAATAATTATTATTTTTTTCTTCTTTTGAGACAGAGCTTCAAGCTGTCCCTCTGGGTAGAGTGCTGTGGCATCACAGCTCACAGGAACCTCCAACTCCTGGGCTCAAGCGAGTCTCCTACCTCCACCTCCCAAGTAGGTGGGACCACAGGTGTCCGCCACAATGCCTGGCTATTTTTTTTTTTTTTTGGTTGCAGCCATCATTGTTGTTTGGCGGGCCTGGGCTGGATTCAAACCCACCCACCTTAGGTGTATGTGGCTGGTGCCTTAGCCACTTGAGCCACAGGCGCCGAGCCCTGGCCTAGTTTTGATTCCCTTGGTCTGTATGTCTGCCTTTGTGCCAGTGCCACACTGTTTTGATTACTATAGTTCTGCAGAGAATTTTGAAATTCAGAAGATCCTTTGATTCTTTCAAGGTGGTTCTTTTTCAAGATTGTTTTGGCTATTTTGGGACCCCTTGATATTTCATATGAATTTTAGAATAGATTTTTTTTTTTTTTTTTTTTGGCTGGGGCTGGGTTTGAACACGCCATCTCCAGCATATGGAGCTGGCACCCTACCCTTTTGAGCCACCGGCGCCGCCCAATTTTAGAATAGATTTTTTTCTATTTGAGCCAAAAATGTTCTTGGGACTTTTATTTGGGGTTTTCTTTGTTTGCTTGTTTTGTTTTTTAGAGACAGAGTCTCACTTTGTCGCCCTGGGTAGAGTGCTGTGGCATCATAGCTTACAGCAACCTCCAACTCTTGGGCTCTTCCTCTTGCCTCAGTTTTTCTATTTTAGTAGAGATGGGGTCTCAATTTTGTTTAGGCTGATCTCAAACTCGTGAGCTCAAGCAATGTACCCACCTGGGACTACAGGCTCAGTGTCAGGATTATAGGTGTTAGTTACTATGCCCAGCCTCACAATGTATTTTAGATATATTAATTCATTTAGTCCTCACAACCATATTTTTGTTATCCTGATTTTATATATGAGAAAATTGATATCCCAAGGGCTTAAACACTTTGCCCAGATACCCAGAAAGGAAATGGCTGAGTTGGAATCTGAACCACCAAGTAAGACAAGTGGGAGTCTAAACTCTGCCCCTAACCCATATGCCATGCCGTCACTGTCACAAATCTCTTAGGACTTAAAAAAAAAAAAAAAGCCACTTTCTGTCATAGTTTCTGCTTTACAGAACCAAGAATAAGAGAGACTACAGAATCTTACCCTTCAGCTGCTTCAGCTGGGATTTGAACTTGGGATGCAGCAACCACATCATATTTTCAGTGAGTGTCAGGGTGGGAGAGGCTGGGAGTGACCTCCTACATCCCACACTTAAGGAGGCAACTATTTTTTGTGTGTGTGTGCTGTTTTGGCTGGGGCTAAGTTCAAACTCGCCACCCCCGGTATACAGGGCCAGCACCCTACTTCTCGAGCCACAGGCACCGCCCGAGGAGGCAACTTTGAGGGCTGGGCACAGTGGCTCATACCTGTAATCCCAGCACTCTGGGAGGCCAAGGCAGAAGGATCCCCTGAATTCAGGAGTTTAAGACCAGCCCAAGCAAGAGTGGAACTCTGTCTCTACTAAAAATAGAAAAACTAGTCAGGCATTGTGGCAGAAGCCTGTAGTTCCAGGTACTTGGGAGGCTGAGGCAGGAAGATCATTTGAACCCAGGACCCTGAGGTTGCTGTGAACTGGACTGAGATCACGGCATCTAGCCTGGGTGACAGAGTTAGACTCTGTCTAATTAAAAAAAAAAAAAAGGAAGGCAACTTTGAGAGGCCAAAAGAAAAATGAGATCATGGCCTAACACTGGGGGAAAGATGAAAGTATCTGTGCCATTTCCCACAACATCATGATAGGTAACTTCTAAGTCTATCAAACAATGTACCATAATTCATTTAAGATGCCTCCTATGGGCAGCGCCTGTGGCTCAACAGCCCCACATGCTGGAGGTAGCAGGTTCAAACCTAGCCCCAACCAAAAACTGCAAAAAAAAAAAAAAAAAGATGCCTCCTATTTGGAAACAATGTTTTACCAATATAAATAGCATTGTTTGTAAGAACAGAATCTCTGAAAAAAATTAGCCCTCAATAAACATTCTTATAGCCCTCCATAATCCATCTCTGAATTATTTTTTCCAATAATCCAATATATAGTCAAGAACCCTTGCTTTCCCTACTACTTAAAGGTCTCGTGTTTGAGTGTGCACTGCTGTGTAACACTGCACACAGAGTCCCTGAACTAAGCTCACTTGTACATGTCCACATTTTCATTTTCCTGTCACATTGGCTCGTTCCACGTGCACTGACACTTGCTCCACCTGTCTTTCTGTTCTCTGATAAGGTTCACCTCAGGAGGAAATATTTCTGGACCATACAGTCAGCTGGCCACTCTGCACAGGCACGTTTGGCCAGGCAGGTATGTGCTCTGCACTCAGTCTCCGCAATCAGGAAAGCTGTGTTCACAGCTACATGGAACATTCACCCTCCTGCTTCATAGAAATGTTTGTGCTGATGTTACGTCTGACTGCCCTTTTACCTTTCAGACTGACTAAAACAGTTCCATAAACTGCTCTATCATGTACCTGGAGCAAATGTTTGAAATTAGGGTACATGGAGCAGGGAGGGCACAAACTCCCTGAACTGGTAAGCAAAATCTATTTGTGCTTTGTCTAGGCAGAGGTTCTTTATTTTCTTTTAATTTCCAAAGGGGCCTAGGACCCACACAGGAGGGTCAGAACACCACCTGGAGTATGTGGTGAGCCTACCAAGCTGAATGGTCCACTGTTGGCTCTTGGGAAGATTCCTCTAGGAACCATCATGTCTGTGACCCCTGCTCTCCTCTTCCCCACCAGGTCAACATGAGAGACAAGCGTTCCACCCAGCAGCTCCTCCTGTGAGTGGCAGTGGCAGCAGCTAGGAGGAGACCCACCTCTATCTTTGCTTTGCTAGATCCTCTGCTTGTTGGTGGGTCCACAGGTGGACCATTTCTGGCCACACACAGAAGTTACCAGTAGGACGGGTGTGGTGGCTTAAGTCTGCAGTCCTAGCACTCTGGGAGGCCAAGGTGGGAGGAGTTAGGAATGAGAGGTCACCATGAGCTGGTCTGAGGCACCGGCACTCTATTTTTTTTTTTTTTTTGAGATGGAGCCTCAAGCTATCCCCCTGGGTAGAGTGCCATGACATCACAGCTCACAGCAACCTCCAACTCCTGGGCTCAAGCAAGTCTCCTGCCTCCACCTCCCAAGTAGCTGGGACCATAGGCGCCCGCCACAGCGCCTGGCCATTTTTTGGTTGCAGCCATCATTGTTGTTTGGCGGGCCCGGGCTGGGGATTCGAACCTGCCACCTTAGGTGTATGTGGCTGGCGCCTTAGCCGATTGAGCCACAGGCGCC
>CAUYQV010132487.1:0-20696 GCA_963574575.1 Galagoides demidoff
TCAAGCGAGTCTCCTGCCTCCGCCTCCCAAGTAGCTGGGACCACAGGTGCCCGCCACAACGCCCGGCCATTTTTTGGTTACAGCCATCATTGTTGTTTGGCGGGCCCGGGCTGGGGATTCGAACCCGCCACCTTAGGTGTATGTGGCTGACGCCTTAGCCGATTGAGCCACAGGTGCCGAGCCGAAACACCCTAATTCTAAGCAGAGATTGAAGCCAAAAGAAACAAATAGATATGTAAGTAACAGACTCCAGCGTCTCTGACTCTTCTAGGTAGAAGGATATACAGAGAGAGGTTCTGCTAGGTCTTATTGATAGGACTTCTGTGACATGTTGAGGCTTCAGAATTTTCTGTCAAGAGCAACAGAAAGTCACTATGGAATTTTCATCAAGGTTAACATTAAATGATTTGCATTTTCAAAGACTGTTCTGATTCTCGTGAAGAACAACATGCAAAGTGGCTGTAATGGATTTAAGGACCAGGTCACCAGTGGTGAGAGACAACCCCAACCTGGACCAATGTGGTGATAGTAAAGATGTATAAAATAGTTGCCTGGGGAAGGCACATGAGCAAAACCAACAGTAACAGTGAACAATGGATGAAGGATGACACCTGGTTCCCTGGGAGGCTCGACTGGATGGATGTCCAGGCTTTTCCCTGTGATGGGAACACTGAAGAGGGTAACGCTTGTGTAGAATATCATCACTTTGGCCTTGACATATTGAATTTGACGTACCTTTCAGACATCCAAATAGAGATGTTGAGTAATTAGTTGAATATATAATGGGAAGAGTTTAAGATTGAGATATAAACTTAGGTATCCTTGTATACAGATGATAATTTCATGGGGAAAGGTGATTTCTGGGGACCAAAGCAGAGGGTAAATAGGGAAGAGACTGTAGGACGGGCATTGAGGAACCACATTATTTAAAGGTGAAGAGGAGAGAAGGGTGAGTCTGCAATGGGGGCAGAGAAGAAAAAGTGGAAAGACAGACCAAGAGGAGAATGTGGTATTATGGAATCCGGGAGGAAAAAGATTGTTTCAAGGAGAGAGTAGTAAACAGGCTGGGGACGGTTTTTACCAGTCAATACGGGAAGTTAAGAAAAAAGAGGACTGATAGATATCTACTGAGTTTAATGAAATAGAGGTCATTTTTAATCGTTTTTTTTTTTTGTTTGGGGGGTTCTTTTGTGCTCTACACCTTTAGAGAAACTTCTCCAAACTTCTAAACTATTTAGTGTAGAAATTCCTGAAAGTATAGTCTTGGAGGTCATTGCTGAGTTTGCTGACATGATAACTGATGATATTACATCTTTAATGAAATAATTGGTGAATATTAGTGTCTTAAATTTATAGTATGGATATTTATTCCCAGTGATCTTAATACTGTAATGTTCTTAAAATTTATTGACAATAATGTGAAAAATAAAAAATCCTATAGTAATAGTTCTATTCCATTATTAAAAGATAAGATTCAGTTTCTTTGGCAGAATTATTTATGGGAATTAAAGATACGCAAACTAACATTTCTGATTACCTATTGTGTCCCAGATGCTTTCACATCTAAGTATCTTCCATATCCTAATGCCTATTATCAATCATCCTCGATAATTATGGATTGCTAGTTGTAACAATTTAAAGTTCAAAAAAGATGAGATGGGGGGCTGGGGCAGTGGCTCACGCCTGTGATCCTAGCACTCTGGGAGGCTGAGGTGGGTGGATACCTGAGCTCAAGAGTTCAAGATCAACCTGAGCAAGACCAGACCTCATCTCTAAAACTAGCTGGGAGTGGTGCTGAGCATCTGTATCTGGAGCTACTCAGGAGGCTGAGGCAAGTGGATCACTTGAGTGCAGGAGTTGGAGGTTGCTGTGAGTTATGATGCCAGGGCAACAAAGTGAGACTCAGTCTCAAAAGAACAAAAAAAGAAAAGAAAAAGAAAGATGAGATGGCACGTAGAAATTTTTTTTTATTGTTTGGGATTCATGACGGGTATAAAAAATTAGGTTGCACTGATTGCATTAGTTAAAGTCTCTCTTATAATTAAGAGAGACCGTGGCACTCCCATCCCCACCCTCCTCCCTTCCCCCTGCTCCCTCATTTCCCACCCCCACCTTATATTAAGTCATCTACTGCCTTCATATGAGAATTGAGTACATAGGATTCTTCCTTCTGGCACATAGAAATTTTTGAATCCTCTTTCCTATATCACATTCCATCAAAAATGATATATCCAAGACTGAACTTTCATCTACAACTTCCCACTCTCAAATTATCTCCTCCTCCTACCTTTTCTATTTCTTTTAAAGGTACTTTGGGCTAGAAACATTTAAGATCTCACTCTGTTTTTGCACACAATAGATCTCAAAAACGTTCCTTGTCACAATCTGTCAATTCTCCTTCTATGGTGTCTCTCAAATTTGCTTCACTTCTGTTCCGGTACTTTTGTACTTAAACGAAATATTCTTATTAACAGTTTTTCCATCTATGTGTTGTACCTACTTTATAAGAGAAATATTAAATAACATTATGAATGACATCCCTGATAATATTAATACTTACCCAAAACACAGAATTACTACTCACCAAGGTCTTTTCTTGTACTGAGCCTCAAAAACAAACACAAGAACATATCGAGTCATTTTTATAGGTGACAAGAATAATACTATCCAGGTGTATGTTCAAATTCAAAAGATAGGGCTCAAAGGAGTAGGGCACCAGCCCCATATGCCAGAGGTGTCAGGTTCAAACCCAGCCCTGGCCAAAAACTGCCAAAAAAAAAAAAAAAACCAAATTCAAAGGATAAATATTTGTGAAGACATAGGGCTTAACAGGAAGCGTGTTCCTTATGCAATTCTCCCTTTTACTTGTATCAGCTGAGCTTTTAACAATCTCTATATTGTAGCTTACATCAGAATTGAGATCACTAGTGATGATATGATATGCAGATTTTCTATGCTGTTGATGAAAGAGTAATTTATGTGCTCTGAATAGCAGCAAGCAGCAAAGAAATGAGTTTGTATTTTTGCCCACAAAGAGAAAGAACTCACTTCACTCAGAAGGAAGGTTTCAGGGAGGGTTATAACTTTTCTGAAATTGCAGCAATGAATCTATTTAAATTGTGGGACTCTGTTGGAGCTCCAGAAATTTGTACTACAAAGCATCATTAAAAAAAAATGACCACCATTCCATAATATTTATATATACCAAAACATCATTTTGTACAACATAAATATATAAAATTTTTATTTTTAGGCTCAGCGCCTGTACCTCTGTGGTTAGGGCTCTGGCCACATACATAGGGACTGGCAGGTTTGCACCTGGCCAGAGACTGCTAAACAATAACAACAACAACAAAATAGCCGGGCATTGTGGTGGGCTCCTGTAGTACCAGTTATTTGGGAGGCTGGGGCAAGAGAATTGCTGAAGCCCAAGAGTTTGAGGTTGCTGTGAGCTGTGATGGCACAGCACTCTACCGAGGGTGACGTAGTAAGACTCTGTCTCCAAAAAATATATTTTTTTAAATTTAAAAAAGTAGATCTTAGCCATAAAACCTATGCGCCTGGAAGAAAAAAAGGATACATGCTCAAGTGACACTATCAAAGATATATGAAGAAAAAGTTAATCCTTTATTCAAGTATAATCAAAGTGTAGAAACTAATGGTTAATTGTGGGTGGCTTTTACAAAAGAGTGATCATTCACCCAGTGACATGTTTTTCTCGGTTACTAAATGATGGACATCCATCCCCAATAACTGGTATAGATATAATGATTTGTTTCTAACATATGAATAGTTTCACCACAGGAACATACTGTATTTTGTGCAAATTGTTCCTTTCCAGGTGGACCCTCAAGTTTGGTTTCAGTTTGTGACAGTAAAAAAGGCTAAATAATCCCTTTTCATGATTATGAAACAAAACTGTGAGGCCGGTGTTAGAATCCCATTTCACAAAAGAAGAAACTGATGCAGGTTTAGAAAGTTATCCCCAGCCAAACGTCAGAGTAATGTCAGAGTTGCCCTTGTTTCTGTGACAGACTGTAAAACGCTCCCCCGCACTGCCTCAGATCACTAAAAGCATCAAATTCTCAGTTTGTCTGGATGTTTGGAGATATCTATTAAAAATAACAATTATGTTTTTATCATTAGTTATACGAGTTGTGGCTCCTGAGAATAATTAGCCTGCAGGAACAATTGCTTCTCAAACATTCTCTTAAAAGACATCAGGAAGCCAGGCACAGTGACTTATACCTGTAACCCCAGCACTTTAGGAGGCTGAAGCAAGAGGTTCAAACCAGCCTGAACAAGAGCAAGACCCCATCTCTACAAAAAAATAAAAACATTAGCCGGGCATTGTGGCCCATGCCTGTAGTCCCAGCTACTCAGGAGGCCGATGCAGAAGGATCACTTGAGCCCAGGAGTTTGAGGTTGCAGTGAGTGGTGATGATGCCACTGCACTCTAGCATAGGCAATACAGCAGGACCCTGTTACGAAAAATGATCATGGAACCCAAGAAGGCTATGTATTCAGCTCACATGCACCACCCCCCTCACATATACATAAATCATTTAAGCTTAAAATGAGCAATTTAGGTCACAACTATTTATTATACAGTTAAATTAGAATTTAATCCAGGAAACAGAATTCTTCTATGGTCTAGTATTTGAGATACACCAGATAAGGACTCTGTACGGTAGCAGTTCTCAACCTGTGGATCGCGGCCCCCCCCCCACCTTTTTTTTAATGTAGAGACAGAGTCTCATTTTGTGGCCCTTGGTAGAGTGCTATGGCGTCACACAGCTCACAGCAACCTCCAACCCCTGGGTTTAGGTGATTCTCTTGCCTCAGCCTCCTGAGTAGCTGGGATTACAGGCACCCGCCACAATGCCCGGCTATTTTTTGGTTGCAGTTTGGCTGGGACTGGGTTTGAACCCACCATCCTTGGTATATGGGGCCAGCGCCCTACTCACTGAGCCACAAGCGCCGCTGATCACAGCCCCTTTTTAACAATGAAAATACATTGCGGCATTAGGCAGGTTGAGAACCACTGCTCAATACGGTTTATTTGATTTATAATATTTTTATATTTAATAAAATAACCAAATATTACAAAATAGTGACAATAGTTGCTGAAGTGATTTCGTTAAGGTGTAACATGTCTACTAGGAAAAAATTAGCCTTTATTCAGCAAACATTATTGAGTACCTAATACAAACCCTCCCTGAACACAGTTATAAGAATGAAAGACAGTTGCTGCTCTTGGGGAATTCAATGTTTATTGAAAGAAACTGTTATAAAATGAAGGTAGAGTCAAGATAACATGAGAGATGGGTGGCACCTGTGGCTCAAAGGAGTAGGGCACCAGCCCTATATGCTGGAGGTGGCAGGTTCAAACCCAGCCCAGGCCAAAAACTGCAAAAAAAAATTTAAAAAGATAACATAGGAGAAAATTTGGAGATCTAACCTTGGAGGTCTCTTAACAATTTCATAGGAGAGGTGCTTTTTGATACATGTCTTCCTACATGCTGAATACTAGGCTAAAAGATCAGAGTCTACATGGGCATATGCTAACATCATATCTATAGCATGGCCTAAAAACTGCCATATCTAAGAAATTAGCAACCAGAGACAGAAGTGAGGCTGTTATTGCCAAAGTATAATGGTGAATGAAATAAATACTAATGGTGAAATACCTGATAAAAGTAAGAAACCCAGATGTGATGCTTTTATTGAGAAAAAAAGCTAGGGCCTAACATACATAAGTCAGACAGAAAAAGAAGTCAGATGTGGTGGTGGGCACTTGTACTCCCAGGAGCTCAGGAGGCTGAGGCAGGAGGGGACCTGGAGCCCAGGAGTTCCAGGCCGCAGTGAGCCCTGACCACACCTGTGAATAGCTACTGCACTGTAGTCTGGGCAACATCCATTTCTTAAAAAAAAAAACAAAAAAGGAAGAAAATGAAAAAGAATTCTCCGTTTATTCTCAATTCATCTAAATTTGCTCAAAACTCAAAACTATTATATATTTTTTAAAAAACTATAAATACATCGATCTAAAATAATGTTCAGAGGGGCAGTACCTGTGGCTCAAAGGAGTATGGCACCGGCCCCATATACCAGAGGTGGTGGGTTCAAACTCGGCCTGGGCCAAAAACTGCAAAAAAATAAAATAAAATAAAATAATGTTCAGTATTTTCATTCCTTCTTCAAAACAGAGTAATGTTTGAGTGTTTAAATGACACGTATTTTCTACCAAATCTCCAATTGCTCAAAGACTAAATCATGAGAAATTCTCATTTGTATAAGAAAGAATTTCCTTCTAGTCATGGTCTTTGCACAGCAGACTTTTAAAAACTACTGAATAGTATAATGTCTTTCTTAGAAATGTAAATGATAAAGAAACAGATTGTAGAATTTCATGGGCCAAAAGAAATGCCTTTATAATTTATATGAAGACAGATCGATTATAATTATTTATATACTATAAAATTGGGATATTTAAATTTTTCTTTATTTTTTTCTAGACAACTTTAATGAATTGAACACCTACTGCCAACGTAAAACAGGGTAATATTTCCAAAATTATTAATATCAGTTTATGTCGGGAGAACATTTCTCACAATGGCCACAGCACCCTTCCTTCTGACTTCCAAGCACCTGGTATTACAGCCACCCCGTTGTGGGTCCACTGGGCCTTCCGGGAACATGCTTGTGTGTCAGTATAAAGTCTCCTCTCTCTGATGGACGTACTGAAGGAGAGATGAACCAAGAGTCCCAAAAAGGAAGGCAGAGGCTGGGAGCCCTGATCAGAGTCTCCGCAGACAGCACTCACAGGGGTTCCTGCATCCAGGGCTCAGAACTTCAGGGGAGTGACCCACCAGTAACTTGGGCTGTTTCCTGTTGTGGTGTAGTGCTTGTCAAAGCTCAGCCAAACCGAGGCCTCCGAGGCCTGGATCTTGGTGGCGCTGTCGGGATACAAGTGTTCATCTGGGCCTGGTGGGGCTGGCTGGTGGATGCTGTGGCACGGGTGGTGGTCAGCGCTCACGGAGTCGTCCAGGCACCCTGTGGCCAGCTGCTGCTGCCCGTGTCACTCTTCTCTGCATCTCCGAGTCTGGCAAGTATTGGCCGAGCTCCTCCCTCCTCCCTCCGTGATTTCCATATTGCTAAGGTCGCATTCCACCTCCCCACCTGACTTGGTCTCTATCTGCATCTCTCTCTCTCTCTCTCTCTCTCTCTGAGACAGAATCTCACTTTGTCATCCTCGGTAGAATGCTGTAACATCACAACTCACAGCAACTTCAAACTCTTGGGCTTAAGCGATTCTCTTGCCTCAGCCTCCTAAGTACCTGTGACTACAGGGGCCCACCACAATGCCCGGCTATTTTTTGGTTGTAGTTGTCATTGTTGTTTGGCAGGCTCCGGACTGGATTCGAACCTGCCAGCTCTGATGTATGTGGCTGGTGTCCTAACTGCTGAGCTACAGGCGCCCAGTCATACCTCCATCTCTTGGGATGAAGGTTGGTCTTCCCTCTGGGATGCCTGGATTGTACTGCTGCTGTGTGGTGGCTCCTCAGACCTTCTGAAATGTGGTGGAGGGTGAACTACAGGAGGGTGAAGGGCATAGAAGGACTGACAATATCCAGTCTCCTTATCGTGAGAGCTTTGGGGAAGAGCTGCAGGAACGAGGACGATGGAAAACTGAAATAGGATTCCACCGCCCTTCAGTTGGCATTCTGATGGTTCTGTAGCCAAGCCATCATTTGATAACATTGCCAGTACTTTACATATACCAGATGAGAATATCAAGACTCAGCTGCTTTCCATCCTGAGGCCTTTGCTGCAATCTCTGACTGTGAAAGTCCAAACGGGCACTGAGACTTGCAGATCTGGACCGTGGGCCAGCAGAGGTCTATTCTTCATGGGAGAGAGAGCAGACAAGTTGGTATTTAAATTTTTAAACAGCCATTTAAAAAAATCTCTAGATGTCTTTATTTCAGTGGAAGATAATCTTTAAGTTAAAAATTTAAATAAGTGCTAATATTTATTGCATACTTTATGTCATGAGTGTTCTATTAATATATACTTTATATTGACTTTATTTTTTAAAAGTTACAAATTCACAAAGTACAATCAGAAAATGAAAAGAAATATAAAATGAAAAGTTTTCTAGCCACCCAGTTGCCCAAAGTCTAGCCTTGGAGGAGTTCGATGCTCACATTTTCTTGGGACTCCTGCAAGTGCTGTCCGCACAGGGTCTGATCAGGGCTCCCAGCCTCACCGCCTTCCTTTTTAGTACTCTCGGTGCATCTCTTCTTGGGTGTTTTTCTTGAGCATTTCCAGGACTATACAAGCAAAATGTATGTATTATCTACTTCCTACCTTGTTTATACACTGTGCTACACTTTGCTTCTTCTAATCACCACTACCTCCTGGCAATATCCCATATTATAACATAAATATTTTCTCAATCTTTCTTTTTTTTTTTTTTGAGACGGAGCCTCAAGCTATCCCCCTGGGTAGAGTGCCATGGCATCACAGCTCATAGCAACCTCTAAATCCTGGGCTCAAGCGAGTCTCCCGCCTCCGCCTCCCAAGTAGCTGGGACCACAGGCGCCCGCCACAACGCCCGGCCATTTTTTGGTTGCAGCCATCATTGTTGTTTTGGCAGGCCCAGGCTGGGGATTCGAACCTGCCACCTTAGGTGTACGTGGCTGGCGCCTTAGCCAATTGAGCCACAGGCGCCAAGCCTCAATCTTTCTTAAGGCATGGTATGGGTTGAGTGTCTTAGTCTAGTTAATATGGCCATAAAAGAATATCTGAGGTTAGATAATTTATAAGGAATAAAGGTTTATTTGGCGCATTATTCTGATGTCTGAAAAAGTTCCCCACTGGGCATCTCCATTTGGTGAGGGCCACGGGCTGGTTCCCTTCACAGGAGAAGGTGAAAGGAAACAAGTGTGTGCAGGGAACATGTAGAAAGAGAGGAAATAAGAGATACTTGTGTCAGGTGCCAGGCTCTTTTTAACAATCAGCTCTCAGGGGAACTAAGAGAATGAGAATCCACTTACCCTATCCTTCCCAGGGAAGGGATTAATCCACTCATGAGAGATCTCCCTCATGACTCAAACTCTTCCCAGTAGGCCCTATCTACAACACTGGGGATCAAATTTTAACATGAGTTTTGAAGGGGAAAACATCCAAGGTATAGCACCAGATGTGGTAATCCAAAATTCTGAAATCTGAAATATTTCAAAATCCAAA
This sequence comes from Galagoides demidoff, assembly GCA_963574575.1. NCBI lineage: Eukaryota > Metazoa > Chordata > Mammalia > Primates > Galagidae > Galagoides > Galagoides demidoff. The sequence goes on from CAUYQV010132487.1 coordinate 9,256, forward strand.
ACTTTTTGAGCACTGACTGAAGTGGGAAATTATACACCTGACTTCACATGACAGGTTGTAGTCAAGATATAACCAAAACACTGTTTCATGTGCACAATTATTTAAAATATTATATAAAATTCTGTTGTGTATGTATGCAGTGCAATATTATTCAGCCATGAAAAAGATGGAGACTTTATATCTTTTCTATTTACCTAGATGGAGTTGAAGAACATTCTCCTAAGTAAAAATATCATAAGAATGGAAAAGCAAGTATCCAATGTACTCAGTACTAATATGAAACCAATATATAAAAAACTACATGTCCTTGGGCAGCGCCTGTGGCTCAGTGGGTAGGGCTCTGTCCCCATATACCAAGGGTGGTGAGTTCAAACCCAGCCCTGGCCAAACTGCAACAAATAAATAGCTGGGTGTTGTGGCAGGCACCTGTAGTCCCAGCTACTCGGGAGGCTGAGGCAAGAGAATCACCTAAGCCCAAGAGTTGGAGGTTGCTGTGAGCTGTGTGACACCATGGCACTCTACTGAGGGCAATAAAGTGAGACTCTGTCTCCAAAAAAAAAAACAAAACTACATTTCCACATGAGAGACACAAATAAATTCAAGTGGGGGGAGGAGGCAGAGGAAAGGGGGAATGCGGGGAGGAGAGAGAGGGACTGGTGTGCTGTCACGTAACAGGTACAATATAAAGGTATGTGGCACATCTCCTGGGTGAGGGGCAAAACTACAACTTGGACTTTACCTAACAAATGCAAACCATGTAACCTAATTGTCTGCACAATTAATCCGAAATAAAAAAAAAGCAAAGGACAAAGACCAGCACTTGACAAAGGAACTTTGTGCAACTACAATGAATCCACATATGAACTTTAGCTTCACTAGTACTTAAATATATGCAAACAAAAACAAAACAAAATAATGTATAAAATTACCTTCAGGGTGAAATGGATCGATTGCACCTTCTCCCTAGACTTAGCCAGAAAGAAATAGAGCTCCTGAACAGACCAATTTCAGGCACTGAGATCAGAGAAACAATAAAAAATCTCCCAACAAAAAAAATGCCCTGGTCCAGATGGCTTCACACCAGAATTCTATCAAAACTTCAAAGAAGAGCTTATTCCCATACTGCAGAAATTATTCCAAAAAATTGAGGAGGAAGGAATCTTCCCCAACACATTCTACAAAGCAAACATCACCCCGGAAAAGACACAAGTAAAAAGGAGAACTTCAGGGGCGGCACCTGTGGCTCAGTGAGTAGGGCACCGGCCTCATATACCGAGGGTGGTAGGTTCAAACTCAGCCCCAGCCAAACTACAACCAAAAAAATAGCTGGGCATTGTGGCAGGTGCCTGAAGTCCCAGCTACTCCAGAGGCTGAAACAAGAGAATCACCTAAGCGCAAGAGTTGGAGGTTGCTGTGAGCTGTGACGCCATGGCACTCTACCGAGGGTGATAAAATGAGACTCTGTCTCTAAAAAAAAAAAGTAGAACTTCAGACCAATTTCACTAACGAATATAGATGCTAAAATTCTCAACCTAGCCAATAGATTATAGCTTATCAAAAAAGTCATACATGATGATCAAGTAGGTTTTACCCAGGGATGCAGGCTTGGTTTAACATATGCAAGACCATAAATGTTATTCACCGTACCAACAGAAGCAAAAACAAAGAGCATATGATCCTCTCAATAGATGCAGAAAAAGCATTCAATAAAATCTAGCATCCTTTTCTAACTAGAACACTGAAGAGTATAGGCATACATGGCACATTTCCTAAATTGATCAATCTATGACAAACCCACAGCTAATATTTTACTGAATGGAGTAAAACTAAAGCTTTTTCACTTAGAGCTGGAACCAGATAAGGTTGTCCTCTGTCGCCATTACTATTCAACGTAGTGCTGGAAGTTCTAGCCAGTACAATTAGGCAAGACAAGAAAATAAAGGGCATCCAAATGGGAGCAGAGGAGGTCAAAGTCTCCCTCTTTGCTGACAATATGATCTCATACTTAGAGAACCCCAAAGACTCAACCATAAGACTCCTGGAAGTCATCAAAAAATATAGTAATGCCACAGGATATAAAATCAATGTCCACAAGTCAGTAGCCTTTGTATATCAATAACAGCCAAGATGAGAGGCTAATTAAGGACACAACTCCCTTCACCATCGCTTCAAAGAAAATGAAATACCTAGGAATATACCTAACAAAAGAGGTGAAGGACCACTAAAAAGAAAATTATGAAACCCTAAGAAAGAAAATAGCAGAAGATATTAACAAATGGAAGAACATACTATGCTCGTGGCTGAGAAGAATCAACATTGTTAAAATGTCTATACTTCCCAAAGCAATCTATTGATTCAATGCCATCCCTATTAAAATACCAACATCATACTTTCAAGACTTGGAAAAACTGATTCTGCATTTGTATGGAACCAGAAAAAAATCCCTTATAGCTAAGGCAGTTCTTAGTAATAAAAACAAAGCCGGGGGCATCAGCATACCAGATTTTAGTCTATACTACAAGGCCATAGTGGTCAAGACAGCACGGTACTGGCACAAAAGTAGAGACACAGACATTTGGAATCAAATAGAAAACCAGGAAATGAAACTAACATCTTACAACCACCTAATTTTTGATAAGCCAAACAAGAACATACACTGGGGGAAAGACTCCCTACTCAATAAATGGTGCTGGGAGAACTGGATATCCACATGTAAAAGACTGAAACTGGACCCACACCTTTCACCACTCACAAAAATTGATTCAAGATGGATAAAGGACTTAAATTTAAGGCATGAAACAATAAAAATCTTCAAGGAAAGCATAGGAAAAACACTGGAAGATATTGGCCTGGGTAAAGACTTCATGAAGAAGACTGCCATGGCAATCCCAACAACAATAAAAATAAACAAATGGGACTTAAAACTGAAAAGCTTCTGTACAGCTAAGGAGACAACAACCAAAGCAAATAGACAACCTACACAATGGGAAAGGATATTTGCATATTTTAAATCAGACAAAAACTTGATAACTCGGATCTACAAGTCAAATTAATCCGCATGATAAAAGCCAACAATCCCATATATCAATGGGCAAGAGACATGAATAGAACCTTCTTTAAAGAAGACGAATGGCTAACATATGAAAAAATGCTCATCATCCCTAATTATTAGAGAAATGGAAATCAAAACCACCCTGAGATACCATCTAACCCCAGCAAGAACGACCCACATCACAAAATCTCAAAACTTCAGATGCTGGCGTGGATGTGGAGAGAAGGGAACACTTTTACACTGCTGGTGGAAGGAAGTATGGAAAGAACTCAAGCTAGACCTCCCATTTGATCCTGCAATCCCATTACTGGGCATCTACCCAGAAGGAAAAAAAAATCCTTTTATCATAAGGACACTTGCACTAGACGGTTCATCGCAACTCAATTTACAAGGCCAAAATGTGGAAACAGCCTAAATGTCCACCAACCCAGGAATGGATTAACAAGCTGTGGTATATGTACATCATGGAACACTATTCAGCTATTAATAAAAATGGAGACTTACAGCCTTTGTATTAACCTGGACAGAAGTGGAACACATTATTCTTAGTAAAGCACCACAAGAATGGAAAAGCATGAATCCTATGTACTCAATTTTGATATGAGGACAATTAATGACAATGAATGACACAGTGGGGGTGGGGAAGGGGAGAGCAGAGACAGAAAGAAGGTGGGAGGGGTGGGGAAAAGGAAGAGTAGAGAGAGGGAAGGTGGGAGGGGGGTGGGGTCTTGGTGTGTGCCACACCTTTTGGGGGCAAGACACGATTGTAAGAGGAACTTTACCTAACAAATGCAATCAGTGTAACCTGGTTTCTTGTACCCTCAATGAATCCCCAACAATTAAAAAATAAAAAATAATAAAATAAATAAAAACGAGAACTGTCCATCCATTCTAACACAGTGATTGGCCAGAGGAGACAAGTGTTTTCCCTGAATGATGAATGAGGCTTCAGCAGTTAGGGGTGGGGGGGCGGTGCCCCAGGGTGGGAAGATGGGCCAGGTGAAGAAATCTTGAGAAAAAGCTTGAGAGCAAGATTTTGTTGACCCACCCCGCGAATGCTCTCCCTGCCCACCTCTGCACACCTGCCTCCCCAAGGGCCTGGGCTGTCGGCCTTGGTTTGGAGCAGGTTTACTCTTTCGTAGAAACGAGGCCTGGAGAACACCTTGCACGACGCCAAGCACTGGCACGACATGGAGCTGCAGAACCTGGGCGCCGTGGTGGGCCGGCTGGAGGCGGAGCTGGGCGAGGTGCGCGCCGAGGCCGAGCAGCAGCAGCAGCAGCGCGCGCACCTGCTGGCGCGCAAGTGCCAGCTGCAGAAGGACGTCGCCTCCTACCACGCCCTGCTGGACAGGGAAGAGAGCTGGTAAGCTTCCTCCCACTTTCATTTTCGAAAGAATGCAGATTCGTGGCTCTGAAAAGAGTTAGTTTTTCCTAAACACGACAAGTAATTGAGATAAAAAGGAGAAATCACCTCAAACTCCCCTTCACACACACACTTATTCCCACAGGGTCATCTTCCAGGACTTTTCTGTTCACATACAAATTATATATAGATAAATATATATTTTTTTCCTGTTCATATACAGATACATACTGTCCACGTACATATATCCATATTCATATCCACGCACACACAACCTAGGACATATATAGTAGCTGTTAGGAATGTTTCACCTGCATGTAATTCAACCCTAATTAATGGGGCTATAAACAAGTGCTTCTGAAACTAATGTGCCTTTAAAAACCTGGGACAGGCACCTTAGTTTCAGGCCAAAAACTGCAAAAAAAAAAAAAAAAAAAAAAAAAAACCTGGGACAGGGGTGGCACCTGTGGCTCAGTGAGTAGGGTGCCAGCCCCATATACTGAGGGTGGCAGGTTTGAACCCCGCCCTGGCCAAAACTGCAACAAAAAAATAGCCAGGCGTTGTGGCAGGCACCTGTAGTCCCAGCTGCTTGGGAGGCTGAGGCAAGAGAACCACCTAAGCCCAAGAGCTGGAGGTTGCTGTGAGCTGTGACTCCACAGCGCTTTACTGATGGGTGACAAAGTGAGACTCTGTCTCCAAAAAATAAATAAATAAAATAAAAATAAAAACATGGGACACCTTTTTAAAATACAGATTCTGCTTCAGTAGGTCTGAAGTGGGGCCAGTCTTCGTTTTTAACAAGCTTCCAGGGGGCTGCCAAAACTGCTGCCCACAGACCACACTTTGAGTTGCAAGAGCATAAACCATATTTATGTAAGAGTCCCAGGAACAGGTGATCGAGGCTGCACAGTGATTTCATTGAGGACCTAAGCTCTTTTCATCTTTTCAACATACCACAAAACGTTAGCTTTTTGTCTTCATCTTTGACACCCCATGCTTGCCCAATGCCTGCCACAGCGCGGGACGTGCATCTCAACCTCATTCATAGACAGATGATTGGAGCGGGAAGAGGCAGCAGCCAAAGGCTTTTCCTGGAGTTGCTCTCCCCTGTCATTGATGAAGGAAAAACACTTTAAGAAGGCTCCCAGTGGATTTCCTCTCGTGTCTCATTGAGTAAAGCTGCTCAGATAGCTATACTTATCAGCAAGGGGTGCAGAGGAAGTGACCCTTTAGCTTTCCCAGACGCCACAATGGAGGCAGGCAAGCTGTTGGAAACTGTGGTCGGGTTGGCCAGCCACAGCCTGTCATAATCTCTCTGTCTGTCTGTCTGTCTCTCACGTATATATGCAGTCTTTTTAATCAATAAGGACTCTAGAGACGTATATATCAGCCTTGGGGCTGAGCTTCCTTGCCAACTCTTTCCAAAAATCCATACCCTTATTTATTTACTCATTTATTTATAAGACAGGGTCACTCTCTGTCCTCCAGGCTAGAGTGCAGTGGCATCATCATAGTTCACTGCAACCTCAGATTCCTGGGCTCAAATGATCATCCTGCCTCAGACTCCCAAGCAACTGAGACTACAGGTGCTCACCATCACACCTGGCTAATTTTTTCTACTTTTTGTAGACACAGGGGTCTTGCTCTTGCTCAGATTCATCTCTAACTCCTAACCTCCTACAATCCTCCTGCCTCAGCCTCTCAAAGTGCTAGGATTACAGGCGTGAGCCACCACACCTGGCTATTTATTTATTTATTTAAGACAGAGCCTCACTATATTGCCCTCAGTAGAGTGCCATGGTGTCACAGCTCACGGCAACCTCAAACTCTTGTGCTTAAGCAATTCTCTTGCCTCAGCCTCCGAAATAGCTGGGACTACAGGCACCCACCACAATGCCTGGCTGTTTTTTGGTTGCAGTTGTCATTGTCATTTAGCAGGCCTACCAGCCTTGAACCCACCAGCTTCAGTGTATGTGGCTGGCACCCTACTCACTGAGCTACAGGCGCCAAGCCCAACTTCTTAATTATAGTTGTATATCTTCCTGTTTTCCGCCAAGGTCTCTTCTCTGACATATGTTAAAGAATAGACTAGCAGCTCTAAGAGAAAACTTAGCTATCATGACATCCAACCTGTCATGGTTCAAGAGAGAGTACAAAGGGCCACACAGGAAAGGGTGCACCAGTGATCACACAGGGAGGTGAAGCAGAACGAGGACGGGAGCCCAAGTCTCCTGCTCTCTCCAAAAGCACAACCTCCCTCTTTTCAGAAGGCCAAGGGCCTCTTGGAAGCGAGCTCACTCCCTTCTTTCAAATGGAAAATATGTCATCCAGCCCCTCTCCAACTATCTTTTTATTGAATTGATTTCTGTTGATTATAAAAGCCAGATGTTCCTAGCAAAGCTATTTTTTTCTGATGCCCACGGACATCTGAATAAATACACAGTCATTTTAAACAAACACAAAGAGTAGTGAGTTAGGCTGAATTTACACTTCCAGGATGTAAGTACTGTATTCACTTGGGAGTGCCTGCTACGTGCCAGTGCAGCGCTGGCCCTTTGTGATCTTCATTTGTCCCCCAGCCCTGCCAGGACTCCATCAGGAGCCCCATTTTGCACACAGGAAACAAAGCCTCGGAGAGCTTAAGTCATTTGCCCAAGTCTCCCAGCAGAAATGTAAAACTCAAAACGGGCTCATTTCTGTGATAGCTGCTTTTCCCACCACGCTGTTGTGATATCTTTACTGATTATCCGTCTATATGTTTCCTTTCAGCTGATGGAGAAACTTCCTTTTTTCATGAAGAAAATGCTCCCTTCCTCCCCAGCTGCCCCATGAAGTCACTTGAGGAGCTTTCCCCGAGCCTCAGTCCCTGCCGGATTCCCTAGTTGATTCAGGTTGGCTGAATAGCTTCCTGGAGGTGGGGAGAGTCCTTCCGCTTTAATTTAAGTAGTCTGTAGCCTGAGCAACCCCCCTCGTCCCCACTCCAATAAATGCTTTGTGTGCAGTCTGCCTGCCTTGCTCAGCTCACTTTGAGGGCATGATGGATATCACTTTGCCTGCCTGGCCTTTGCTCAGGAAGCCCTTCTCGAAGGCATCTAAAAGGGTCATGGAGTGTGACACCATCTGCTTCGCCATCCAAGGATCAACTGCTCTTGGGTTTATGAACATAAAAAGTACTGCTTGGGCAAAAGTTCTGCTCATGGCACTCGGGATTGCCACAGTTTGAGGCAAAAAAGCAACACTGTTGCTGGGGAGGGGATTAGTGTGGTGCTTCATTGCACGTGTCACGATTACAGGCATCACAGACTATTCAGGCCTCTTTAATGAACTCTGCACGCATATTTATGTGCAGACACATTTGTGTGCTATTGGCAGAGTACGTCTCCATCAGATTAAAGGGAACTGCAATCTGAGCCCAATCTAAGCCAATTCACTCTAAGTAGGCGATTAATTACATTAGGGTTGCTCACCCCACTTACAGCCTCAGAATTTTCTTCCAGGGTCCTCTCAAGGCCTGGACCAGCCAAATATAGTTTGTACATCTGCCACCTACCCAGGCAAGACTCTCTTGCCTTCTGATTAAAATTGAAACCAGCACCTGTGTCCTACCACAGGCTCTCAGCGTCATTAAAACCACAGGCGCTCACAGACACACACACAAGTCCAGCCTTAATTTCCTAATTCTTCCCTCAGGCTTCTGCCAGTCTACAGAATCACAGACAAAAATATCTAAGCTGAGTCTCCGTGAGCTGCTAATTAGGACAGGGAATTTGCCGAATCTGGGCATATCGGAAGATGATCGTACCTGAGGTTCCAAATAGCCATGGTGATAACAAGCAAAAGAAACCTATTTATCTTTAAGGAAACCTTTAAAAAGAAGCCAGGCAAGATCTAGGTCCCCTGGTCGGAATTACTACAACTTGTTTTCCTTCTTGATTTGCAAAAAAAAAAAGGAAATTTTATGAATTCCTCTACTGATAAGTCACATGGACAGAACAGCTATTTATAGTTTGTACAACACCCTTTTTTTTTTTTTTTTGCATAACACCTTTACATAATTTAGTTTGCTGTTTGAGGCACAGAAAACTACATAAAACTGCATTTCAGCAAAGCATCCATCTCCCCCATAGCCGCACACTATGGGGCTGCCCATAATTGAACCACCCCATGCAAGGGCCCTGCCAGCAAACAAAGCGTGCTGCTGGCCTCGCTGTGTGGGATGCGCCGACGCTGAGATCTGCTGCTGTTCTTTCTTTCTTGTTACTATTAATTTTTTGCCCCCAGGCTAAGACCTAAATCTCTAACCTAAACACAGCTGGAGCCTTGGAAGGTGAAAGGCCCAAAAGATCAGCCATCAGAAGGAGGAACTTCTACATCTAAATGGCCATTGCATTTTGTTCAAAACCTGGAAACTGTTTCAGCCACTGAGAGGAAGGAGAATGGATTTGCACACACTCCTGAGTTGCCACCAGACAGCACGCTGTGCAGGCCTGCGCACACTTGGTCACCTCCCTGCCATGATCTCAAAGAGCAGCTGCCGTAAATCATTCAGTTAATCACCTTTTGGCAGGGAGAGCCCCCGGCAGACTGGTGCTTCCAGTTCCCAGCTCAGGCTCTTGCTGTTTCTAAATGAGGCTTCATTAACAGGTATGAAAAGGCACTGTTGGACCCCTGATTCCGCCAGGGCCCCGTTTAAGTCAGGCTTCCTCTCGCAACATCCCAGTGCAATTACACTTTGGCAGTGGTTCACAGACAGGTGGCAGGGGAGGCTGCTGCTCACTCATATTGGTGTCAAGGACAGAGCATTTGCTCTGGAGCAGACCAAAAACACAGTGGAGCTCTGTTTCCATACCAGGCAACTCCACTGGCCGCTGGCCTAATTCCTGGAGCCCAGTGTGAACTCCCAATGGGATTGCTAGAACATCCACTGGCTTTCAGACCCAACATTCTTTTATACCAAGATCCTTGAATCTTGCCTTCATAATCATCTCTAACACTTCTTAGCATGTGCTGGTGTCCAGGCATTTTGTTGGACTTTAGGGATGCCAAAAGAAGACACAGTTCCTGCCCTTGTGGGTTTACGATCTTGTTAGGGAGTCCAGATGTGCACGTTAGAGGGCCAACAATGCAAGGGGCGAGCAAAGCAAAGCCGCACAGTACAATTTGCACGGCCCTTGCATGTAATTCATTTTGTCATCAGAGGCATGAAAATAGACATCCAGGTCTGATCTCAGTTGGTTCTCAGCAAGATTTAGCAAGAACTATCAAGCACATCATGCTGGTCTCTGATTATCTCTGCATACCCCACAGATATTCTTTTATAAACGCTTATATCATCCTACTTTAGAGAAAGAGGCTAGGTGCCTCTGGGGTTGTAAGACTTTACAAGTAAAAATACAGAACGCCCAATTTTTTTGCAATTTCAGATAAAGTGAAATGAATAAGTGTTTAGTGTACGTATGCCCCACATGTTACCTGAGAGAACCGATACTACAAAGTATCTGGCAGCTCCAATACCACACAGAAGCACCCTTGCTATGAGTGGAAGGTAATTCTCACCCCAGGGAATAGCTTCCATTTTCCCCACATAGTTGCCTGACCTCACGCAACACAAGAAGGTTTACCGGACATTTCCAGCTGAGCTATCTCCACTGTGTCCTTACCCCGTCGTGATGGGATACTCACTCTCCTGACACAAAGGCACAACTGTGTTCAAGAAATTAATTTGTAGTTTAGGGAAGAAATAAAGCAAACTATTTTGTCAGCTGAGGCGACTGGTTTAATTGGATCATATAGACTGGTTATCATGAACGAAAGGTTGAGCAGGAACCGGAACAGATCCCAGCATACACAAGCTGTGCTGCGGAGTAACAGAAGTCTCCTGTCCTGCCCAGGAGGAGAGGCTCCGTTTTCTGTGAGTCGCAGTTAATTCACACCACAGGGAATCCAGCTTTCAGGGCAATTCTGGGATTGGACACAAAAGCCATGTTGCATTTTAGAAGAAAGTGCTGTGCAAAGTGGTTAAGTAACAAACTACTGAGTTTCTTTGGACAAGTCATAGGCATTTTGCCTTTGTTGTATTTTTCTCTGCTAAAGTTCTTATTGCTGTCCTGTAAATGGGGAAAAACATCTATAAATGGGGTTGACAGTTTTAAACTAAGAAGGCTGCTTGGCAAACCTGACTGGGCAATTAAGACAGGCTAACTCCTGTTTGTTTGTTTGTTTGCTTGTTTGCTTGTTTTTCAGTCATCCAGCCCAAAATGCCACCTCTATTTATGATAATTAGTGGTGCTATGGGTACTTTGGGAGGAAACAAGAGGGAGAGGCAGGAAATCAAGAGATTAGATTCAGGCTCGGCGCCTGGGGCTCAATCAGCTAAGGCGCCAGCCACATACACCTAAAGTGGCGGGTTCGAATCCCCAGCCCGGGCCCACCAAAACAACAATGATGGCTGCAACCAAAAAATGGCCGGGCTTTGTGGTCCCAGCTACTTGGGACACAGAGGCAGGAGACTCGCTTGAGCCCAGGAGTTGGAGGTTACTATGAGATGTGATGCCATGGCACTCTACCCAGGGGGATAGCTTGAGGCTCCGTATCAAAAAAAAAGTAGCTGGGTGTTGTGGCGGGCACCTATAGTCCTAGCTACTTGGGAGACTGAGGGAAGAGAATCGCCTAAGCCAAAGAGCTGGGGGTTGCTATGAGGTGTGATGCCACAGCACTATACCCAGGGTAACAAAGTGAAACTCTGTCTCTTAAAAAAAAAAAAAAATATATATATATATATATAATCATATTTTCTTTTTTTTTTTTTTGTGTCGGAGCCTCAAGCTATCTCTCTGGGCTCATAGCAACCTCCAACTCCTGGGCTCAAGCGAGTCTCCTGCCTCCGCCTCCCAAGCAGCTGGGACCACAGGCTCCCACTACAACGCCCGGCCATTTTTTGGTTGCAGCCATCATTGTTGTTTGGTGGGCCCGGGCTGAGGATTCGAACCCGCCACCTTAGGTGTACGTGGCTGGCACCTTAGCCGA
>CAUYQV010132492.1:0-17303 GCA_963574575.1 Galagoides demidoff
AAAGTAGATAGAATATGGATGCTTGGAACAGCAAAAAGGTTTTTGTAAAAGTTTTCCACAGAGTTGAATCACTATGGCTCCCTGTTCCCACAATGTTACAGCTTTGTACTAAAATGATTCAGTCCTACAATTCCTCTACTATGTATATATCCAGAAGACCAAAAATCACATTATAACAAAGATATATGTACCAGAATGTTTATTGCAGCCCAATTCATAATGGCTAAGTCATGGAAGAAGCCCAAATGCCCACTGACCCATGAATGGATCAATAAATTGTGGTATAGGTAGACCATGGAATATGCTGTATCCTTAAAGAAAGAGGGAGACTTTACCTCTTACATGTTTACATGGATGGAGCTAGAACATATTCTTCTTAGCAAAGTATCTCAAGAATGGAAGAAAAAGTATCCAATGTACTCAGTCCTACTGTGAAACTAATTTATAGTTTTTTTTATGAAAGCTATAACCTAATTCTCTGTTATTTTTATGTTATGTTATGTTTAAAAAATCTATTTCAGATGGAAGACTTCATATCAGAAACACAAATAACAACTTTTGGATAAGAATTTTTTTAGATGTGATAAGGGGGGATGAGACCTATCATTTTCATATTACTTAGTTAAAAATTAGGATATTTCCTAGATTCAAATATCAGAAGGCTGATATACTTTAAATTTACAAAGGAAATTAAAGAAATTTCTACTTACATTTTCAATTTAAAATATTTGTTTCAGATGGTCATTTTCTTCATGGTATTATGGCAATTACTTTTTTCTAATTTAATTTTTTTACACTTTGCTAGAATGTCACACATCTTGTTTTGTAGGTGTCCATTACTTTTAATTACCATCTAAAAATGGCCCAAAGTACAATTCTAGCTCAGTTGCTGCTCTTCTTAATGATAATGTCGTTGTTCATATATAGGATTATTGTTTTAAGTTGCTTTATTAATGTCTACAAAATATTATGCAGTTATTATTTTTAATAATCCCTTAATCTTCAGAAACTTGAGGATAATTCTTTGTACTTCATTAAATTGAAGAAATTTCGCCCTAAATTTGGGATGAGTCACCTCTATCCACCTTATCTGGGACTCAGATTTCCTCTGAAGTCACTTCGTATCGGGAAAATGTTCTTCTGACCCTGTTATACCAGAAGTCATATAGTGACCGTACACTATCCAATTTCTTCCCAACACTACAGAAGAGAGGAAATTCTGGGAGGTTAATCAGTTTTCATGGTACATGTATTATATTTCTCAATCAACATTAATAAATAATAACTTTACTCCAGGAAAACGAAACCATCTTACTGATCTTTATTAATGTTCAGAGTAGGCACTGACTGGAGAAGGTATTATTTATTCTGAATTATCTTGAACTTCAAGAAACAGATTTTGGCCTCTGCCCTCGATGACGTAAGGCAAGATTTCTCAAAGTGGGTACACATCATTGCCTTCCCCTAGGCTGTTACAAGGTGCCATGTAAAAAAGAAAATTTTTGAAAATGATATTTTGAAGGATTGTTTTAAAAAGGAAAACAAGTGCCTTTACCACATGGATCGTGGAATCTTCACCATGCTAGTGTGCAGTATCAGTCTACAAAATGTGTGGCATTCTAAGGAAGCTCAAGTTTTACTTTTTTAACGCCAACCCTGTTGCTGTGAATCAGCATAAAGACACCCGCCTCCATCTTCAAGGGTACCATGTGGACTCCCCCACATTACCTAAGAGTTTGATTTCTCTCGTTTCTTTTATTCCTATGAAGTCTATAAAGGCTCTGAGGTCTTTATCATCAGAGTGTCCAACCTTCTGCCTTGTCTGTGCCACATGGTAAGAAGAGTTGTCTTGGGCTACACATTAAATACTCACTAATGAAAGCTGTGAGCCACAGAAAAACATCTGTGCATTTTGTGATATCTGCCACCATAGATAAGCACAGAAGTCCTCACATAATCTGCACGTGGCCTGCAGGCCACGGGTTGGGCACCCCTGGTAAAAAGTTCCAAGAAGTGGTGCAAAAAAATGGGTTTCTCTTACCTTCTTTAAGCAGAGGGGTAAGATGAATCCCCATGCTTGGTTTTAGACTCTATATGGCTCATTTTAATCAAATATTTCAGAGGCTTTGTGAGAAAAAGTTGTTCTGAATGAAGACAGAATTAAAATATTGTGGGTACTCCTGGACAAAAATGTCTTAAAATTATTTGAAATTGCATTTTCAATACATCCTTTCTTCAGCATTCAATAAAATGCAACATTTCTAAACTTGCCCTATCACATGTCTTTGTTTGTTTTAAATTTGAACCTGTGAAATTGCTGCTAATTTCAGCAGTCCAGATGCTGGCTCCTGCTTCCTAGCTAGGTGGTCTGCATTTCTCTCTTTAATCTCTTTGAGCCTCAATTTCCTAGAAAGTAAATGGGATGAATAAGGCTTGCCTCATAGTGTTGTTTCAAGTAATGACTGAAATGACACAGGCAAAGTTATTAAGAAAGTGCGTGGAGTGTTGCACATGCTTAGCTACAAATGTGCTTATTCATAATTGCCTCACTGTGTGGCAACCAGACCAAATTATACCATGCCCCTTTTAATACCACCCACTAAGTTCCAGTCACCCTTAGAATAGATTCCAAACTTTCTAAAAGCCACGTATGAATTTTCCCCATCCTGCCTCCCAGCCTAGTTTCATGCCACTGGATTTAAATCTATTCCTTTAACCTATCAAGCTTGCTCTTGCTTTAAGATAATTGTACTTGCTCTTCTTGTTTTCTAGCTTTAAAACTGTCATTTGGGGGTGGCACCTGTGGCTCAAAAGGGTAAGGCACCTTCCCCATATGCTGGAGACGCAGGTTCGAACCCTGCCCCAGCCAAAAAAAAAAAAAAAACAACTGTCATTTGGTTGAAACCTCTTGTGATTTAGATCTCAGCTCAAATAGCACCTTTCTGAACATGCAAAATAACCCTTGTTTTATCTTTGCATGATATTTCCCACCTTTTCAAAAGTGCCTTACACATGTCTTACTTATTGGTTTCCTATAGTCCCAATGAAAAGACAAGTTTCTGTGGCTGTTGGGGTCTCCCCTCTTGTGTTCAGCACTTGGTTTGCAATGTTTAGAGTAGTGCTTGGCACATGGAAAATGCTCAATGAACTTTTATTCAATAAAATAAATGGTGTAGACTGTGGCCATCTGAAGAGATTATTCTCTGGGTTTGACCAGCACCAGAAGTTGTGAATATTCTGGTATCTGGCACCAGAGGGACTTGCCCAGGGATGGCTGAGAGAGTCAGATATTTGGTCAGCAATCTTAGCTCCTAATTTGACTCATTGTTACAATTCATAAACCAAATTATAGTTTAGAAAAAAAGATGACAAAGTTGGGCCATGATATTGACGTATATACGTATGTATGTATATAAATATATATAAATCACATATATGTGTGTGTGATGTATATAATTCATATATGTGTGTATCTATGAATCATCTATATGTGTGTATATGATTTGCCAGTGTACATTCATGGCTAGCAGTGTCACAAGATCATAAGGATCATAAAACCACCATCACACTCTTGTGAAATATCATCCTGTACTTGCTCAGACCTGGTAACATCCATCAGAGGGAGACTCTTGAGACTTAATCAAAAGTACACAGTAGGTAATGATTCCAAAAATTTCTACCCATGGAATAAATTTAGGTGTCAAAAATACCCAAGGGCAGCTAGGACTCAGCTCTTCACTTCTAATATCATTCTCCAATTAAAGGAAATAGGGCTGCCTGAAGAAATGGCTGACACTAAGCCCAAGGCAGAAAAGATAAGGATGAACCTGGAGCATCTCTGTAGCATTGCAAAGTATGGAAGTGCTTAAAAAACAATCTAAAAAATCTCACGATGATGGGCATATGTCAAAGGAACACAGCTGCCAACTGAAAGAGTTCTTAATTGCTGAAGAACAATTTGAGCAACAAAATAAATTTAGTAGCATTGGATTTTAACCCATGTAAAAAATAAAATCAATAAATCTATACTAAGTCTTATTCCTTAAGTGTGGGATGATCATAGTGAATTTGTTTTAAAGTATTCCATTTAAAAGGAAAGGAAAATGGGGGGGAGTAAATTTCTGGTGGAGAAACCTGAGAACCAGGTGATCAAGATTGGCATGAATAGTGATAATTTCCTCCACAGTGGATACCCTGAACATGAAGGGATAAAAATGACATTTTGCCTCTGTGGTCTTCCTCACCAAAATCCATCTCCCCAATCTTATCTCTTGTCTGAGAAAAACATCAGACAAATCTGGATAGTCTCTAAATGGATAGTCTCTAAAATACTTGACTTTACTCATCAAAACTGCCAAGGTTATCAAAAACAGGAAGAGCCTAAGGAACGGAATGGTCTAAGTCAAGAGGAAATAAAAGACAAAGTAAGTAAAAGTATAGTGGTTGCCTCGACAAAATCTTGGAATAGAAAGGACACTATGTAAAACTAAATAAATCTCCATCAATTGTGATCTTAAGTCACTAATTTATCAACGTTGGTTTATTACTTATTAAAACTTTACCAAACTAATATAAATCATTAAACTGAAGAAATACGATGTTGGGCATATAGGAACTTTCTATATTATCTTTGTAACATATCTGTAAAGCTAAAATTTTCTAAAATTATAGCTTAATTAAAAAGACACAAGTTAAGGACAACCATCCATGCTGCTCTGTAGACAAATGAATAAGGAATATACAGAGAGGATTTAAACATACTTCAGAAACAATTTTTTACATTCCATAATTGTGAATAAATCAACTTTTATTTATATTTTATGTGTAGAATAAATTCTTTTTTTTTTCTTTTTGTGGCAGTTTTTGGCCAGGGCTGGGTTTGAACCTGCCACCTATGGCATATAGGGTTGGCACTCTACTCCTTTGTGCCACAGGTGCTGCCCTAGAGTAAATTCTTGATGTATAATTAAGTGAATTCATGAGATAAGTAATACTTTATTTTAGCCTATCAATTTCAAATTTATTCTTTATTTTTTAATGCTTTTCAGAACAAAATAAATAAATGGAAAAGAGAATAGGCTTATTAGTTTAAATCAAACAAAAGAACAAATCCCTAGATAATAATTTTATTTCACTTAAATTAAAAACAAAACAATAAGAGTATTGTTTTATGTGATTCTTTCTCTGTAAATCAAAAGCTATTTAGAAATATTATCTCATGCCTTTCAGCACTGTTGTGTAAATTAAAGGTAAAAAAAAATCAAGTTCATCTTTTTTATATAAATGGTCATTCTTTAAAAACGCAGACGATGACTCACATTGTCCACTTAATAAATTTAAGCCTGAATTGACCAACTTCCTTTGGAATATATAACTATTTTTATCCTTAGAGAAGATATTTATACTAAAATGTCAAATGAAGGTATCCACTCTTGTCTGTATTCCCAGAATCTTGATGAAAGGAAGAAAAGAGAGAGAAGGAAAGAAAGAAAGAAAGAGGCTTGATGCCTGTGGCTCAATTAGCTAAGGCGCCAGCCACATATACCTAAGGTGGTGGGTTCTAATCCCCAACCCAGGGCTGCCAAACAACAATGATGGCTGCAACCAAAAAATGGCTGGCGCTGTGGCTGGCGCCTGTAGTCCCAGCTACTTGGGAGGCTGAGGCAGGAGACTCGCTTGAGCCCAGGAGTTGGAGGTTGATATGAGCTGTGATGCCATGGCACTCTACCCAGGGGGATAGCTTAAGGCTCTGTCTAAAAAAAAAAAAAAAAGAAGAAGAAAGAAAAGAAAAGAAAATAAAAGAAAGAAGGAAGGAAGGAAGGAAGGATGGAAGGAAGGAAGGAAGGAAGGAAGGAAGGAAGGAAAGAAAGAAAGAAAGAAAGAAAGAAAGAAAGAAAGAAAGAAAGATTGCATCAGGACCTAACAGCTTAGCTCAAAGCATTCAAACAAGATGGGGGTGCTTTCTGAGTGGTGTGGCCACAGTTGCTATAAGTGTTCAAAGCTCTTGGAAGTCTGGGCTTTCTGGTGAAATTAATCTCTGCAATGTACATAGGACACTTTAGACAGGACCTGGGGCCCCAGGAATACAGAGTTGCCAGAGTTGTTATGCCCCCTCCCACCCTCCTGCATCCCCACTTGGCCACCCAGAGGATGTGGTGGATCAGACATCCCAGGCCTATGGATTTTTCAGTTATCTTTTAAAACTAAAGATGTCCATAAGTTTGCTAAAATAAAGCATTAAAAAGCTGCAAGGCAGTATCTGGACTTTTAAAAAGCATGAAAAATTATACAAATACACACACACTTGGCATGTCTTATTGTCATAAAATCAGTTGAGCAGTGAATAGGCTGAAGGTTCGGATTCTATCACTATCATTCCCACTATTCCACCAGTTCATAAGAACACATACTCTGTGAACACTGTCTTTTTTTAACATGGTTAACAATTTCTGCCAATAGCGTTTTCATCATTTGAAGGCTTGTATCACAGTCACTGCATCAATATCATGTCAAATAGTAGTCACTTCTGTATGTGCTCCAAGCCACGTTCCCCATTTTAATACACATTTTACTATTAAAATATTTATGTATACATACATAGGAGCTCTAAAGAAAAGAATGCTTTAAAGAGCAATGTCTTGTTTTTCCGCAGCTAAGGTCTTTAGCTGCTTTGAGGTGTTAGGACAGTGCAAAGAACCTTCCTGCCAAGTTCAGTGACTTGCTCTCCTGTGTCAGCCAGACTTAGCATGAGGCCTACGAGGCCCTGGCCACACTGCCCACTTCAGGAGGAATTATGTAACAGAGGAAAAACTCTCGAGGTTTGATGACCTGCCAGGACTACTTACACAGTAAATATATATATGACAGATACGTATAAAAATCAAACAAAATTAAAATAACCATATCTCTTTAAATAAGGTAAATCTGATTTTCACATAATAAAAATGAAATCAACAAAAGACCTTTGTCCAAATAAAAGATGCCAATTAAGCATGATTTTACTTTGTATAAGCTTACAGTGCTGTATGCCATGATGTGTAGACACTAGAATACTGTTCCTCTTTGAGGACCCAAATTAATTCTAATTATTTTTTGTCTGAGCAAGAGATAGAAGAATCAAAATACAGTTTACGGGTCCAGGGTATGCTGAGAAACCCAAAGCCTCATTAGTTTGAGAGGCAGAATGGCCTGTGGGGGCAGAGAGAGGAATTACAGTGGGTTAAAGAGGGGAAAGGTGGCCATGTTCAAGAATTTCTTGGAAGATCCTGAGGACATTCTCCTGTCTCGCTTTTCCTATTGTGAATATCTGTGTTGTGAGCATGAGAAGGACCCTGAAAATACACTCATTGTTTTGGAACAGGTTTTGTGGTGCACCCAGGGTGCTGGTGCTGTGACAATGACATTGAGAAGTGGGTGGTGTGAAAGAGCGGCTCTGGAGTTTGGGCTGACAGCCCACTCTACTGCCCTTATTGCGTGTGTCAAGTGGAAGGCCATGTGATTCATTCTTTCCCCCTCAAAAGACATATGGTTTCTTCCTTTGCGTGGGAAGAGAATCTAATCTTAAAGCAATAGCCACTAGAATAATTTTCTACCATAGACATATAGGCCAGAATTTTAAGTCCTTGTAATTATTATTCAGCATAGAATGGAGATGATAGCAGCCTGATATTCTGGCATTAAAACAAGGTGGTACTACAGTTGCCTTTGTTGCCTAATAAACCAAATAAAGAACTTCTTAAGATGACAGGTCATACAATTTTGTTACTTAGTACCCACAGTTGAGGTTTCATGTATATCCGTGTGTGTGTGTGTAGTGTAAAGTTTTGTAGTCATACAACAGAAATCACTGTTTATTAATGTTATTTCAAGCTCTTCTGCACAGATTTTACTCTGTATTTTTCAGACAGTAAATACAACAGCTGCTCACACCTACATTGTTTAATGTGCCACAGATAGCAAAAGAAATTCAATATTAGAATACATAGGCATTTTGTCCTCATAGTTATGAATTCTTTCTTATTCAGCCATAGATGTATTAACAGTTAATATAACACCTGGTCAAATATTTTTTTAAAAACAAAAGTGTCTATCATACTTAAGGGCAATCTGAAGTGTGACTTATACACATCCCATTTCCCCACAAGTAATATAAAGGTCATCTTTGTGGTACTTGACATACAAAATGTTAGAGAGGCTGCCCTCTGCAAGCTCATCATATTGGGTTTCAGTCTGAAGTTAGTAACATGGGAGGCTATGACTCAAGTCCTGGTTGCTTTTTGTACTTGGAAAATGTTGATGAAAAGGAGCTGAGAATTAAAATGAAATTTCAATCTTCAGAATCTCCCTGGCCTTGATGTGTGCTTGTGCTGAGAAGGGGCTGGGTTACCTGCCAGCATGCATGTGCCTGGCACAGTGGGAGGTATGTAAGTGGGTTTGCAAACCATCTTCAAAAATGCTGAAGAAATTACAAAACCAAGATGTTGTTGAGTTGAGATGATGTTGATAAAGTCAGTGCAGAATTCCTGGTGACCTTTCATGATGTAAGGAAAACTGTATCTTCCCTTTGAATGCTCCTCAAGGCAATAAATAATAAGAATGACCCTCTGAGAAAATGAATTTGTCATAAGGTGAGGAAGGCAAATGACTGTGAATGTGTTTATCTCTGAAAGAAGGCAGAGCACATTGACATTTCAGAGAGGGCTTTTATTGGGAACATCTCCCATTAGCGCTAATGAGACTGTGCATTTAATCAGTCCTCTATTCTCTCATGCTCAGGGCGTATTTCATCCTTGATGGCAGAGCTTTCCAACTTTTTTCTTCCTTAAATGATATTCTTTGAAAGTTATGTTAAATTTTTAACTGTAAACAGGGCTTTCTGTGACTCCTCCTTGCCAGCTATATAAAAAGAATAGGAACTTTCATTACTGTGAGCTTCCTGGGCCACTCATGCCCTCTGCGGAGGTATTTTCTTTAGCCAGCATAGAAAAGCAGAATTCTAAGAAGTAAAATTTCAGTAAGCCCCTCACCTTCAACCCTACCCAGATCCCACTGTAGGTTTCCTGACACCCAAGAAGTCTATCTATAAATTATCTTGTTTCTCATTAGGGTATGACCATCTTTGTCACCCTCTCTGGAAAATCAGTCAAAAACCAGACCCTGACCCACAGATGAATCTAAACCAATGCAGTGAAACACTGCCCAGAATAAAAGTCCTAAAGTAAATGATGAGAACTGAAGACACAAAATCACCCTCAGTGATTAGGATTTAAAAAAAGAGTATTATCGATGCACCCAGAACATCAGTAACTGTGGCCCACAGCAACCTTTCTAGTGTGAGTGAGGCTCGTGCACAAGGCATCTCCTCACAGCAGCCTCTGAGAGAGGCCAGGCACCCTGCCTCTACATGGGGCAGCCCTGGCTCTGCGGCTACACAGCTATAAAAAGTCAGAGGTGAGGAATTCTTTTCCAGTGAGAGAAAATTAGCACGGTTGCCAAGGAGACAAGATTGCTTGGCCTTTGTCTTCAAGTATATAAAGGGTCATTTTCCAGGAACTAGCCATTGACCATCCTCCTGCCTCCAGTTTCAGAGTAATTGTGGTTTTAATGCAATAGGAAGGCCCTGAATGGCCTGGGGGGATAGATGGATGACAGATGAGAGATAGAGACAGAAGACATACAGATGGAGCTAGTGATAGAGCAATGAAAGAGACATACACATAGATTATATGGATGGATAGATAGATAGATACATAGACAGATAGATTAGATGGATAGATGGATGGATAGATAGATAGATAGATAGATAGATAGATAGATAGACAGACAGATAGATAAATACCGTGTTTCTCCAAAAATAAGACCTACCCCAAAAATAAGCCCTAGCAAGATTTCTATGCATTTGTTAAATATAAGCCCTCCCCAATAATAAAACCTAATGATGGGCATGGCTATCCAGCATATCTGCATAGCCATGCCATGCATTTTGGGGAGGAGAGGGGGAAGACATACCCTGAAAATAAGCCCTAGTGTGTCTTCTTTAGAAAAAATAAATATAAGACAGCGTCTTATTTTCAGGGAAACACGGTAGATAGAATGTTTGTCCATAGACTTTGAGTTTTCCAAGGTAAGCAGCCTTCACAAATCCCTGAGTCTCAAGATGACTTGGGTTTCAGGAAACTCAGATGAAAAACCAAAGATTAGGATATCATTCATACTCTCTATTTTATTTCTGAAAAAGAAAAAAGCCAACTTTTTTTTTTTGCAGTTTTTGGCCAAGGTTAGGTTTGAACCCACCTCCTCTGGTATATGGGGCCGGCACCTTACTCCTTTGAGCCACAGGTGATGCCCAAAAGCCAACTTATTTTTAAAGACATCTAACATTTACTATTAGGTAATTTATGTTTATCATTTCATTTTTAAATACTTTCTTCCTCATCTTTTTTTTTTAACCTAAATAGATACCTAAGGTTTAGAAAATACAAGTAATTTCCCAGAACCTCAGAATCAACAGAGCCAAGATTGTCCAGAACTAAATTCTTAACCTCTGTGTGTATTATTTCTCAGCAAGAAAAGCATGAAGAAAACAGAAAAAATATGGAGAATTCTGTCTTGGTGAATTCCAGACAACTACAGAAGGACAGGTGTCATGAAGGACTGTGAGATTTGGCTTGGGAACATCCGAGATCTTGGTTTCCTGATGGATTCCTAAAGTCCTCCCAGCCTCTACATCTCATAACCCCAGGCTGTCACATCACAGTATAAGATAGGAGGTAGGAATTCATCAATGTACCCACATTTGAGGATCAAAGCCTTAAAAATGAACATATTAAAACTAAAAATGACCTACAGGCAAATCACAAATTAATAAATCTAAGTGGCCAATAGACATCAACAAATGTTAGATCTCAGTAGGTCCAAAAGAATCATCAATTGAGCATATGCTATTTTTTCTTTAATGACAAGACATAGGTGGTTGAGAAAATGAGGGTGCTCGTACACGGCAATTGGTACATTCTCTCTAGAGAGCAGTTTTACAATGTATATCAATAGCATTAAAACTATGAAGGCTATTTCAGCACTGTGGCTATATGAAAGTTCATTGTGGTGTCATTTACAAACTTCAAAGATAATAGCAACCTATAATTCCACCACTCAGAAAGCACCACTTTGATATTTTGGTTTTGAACCTCCTAAACTATATTCATGTAAACACACACACACATACACACAAATATATATATTTAAAATTATTAATGGGATACATCATCTGTGCTATTTTAACCTGCGCTTTGCCTTAACAATGTGCAATGATGAATGAACTACAATTTGTTTAATACCCTATCATTGGTCAGTTGGCTTCTAACTATTTTTAATATATAATAATATGGTAATACTATGGTAATACTATGCTGTATATCCTTGTATCATTGCTACTGTATATTTTATTCGTGAAAAACAAAAACCAACTTATGTTTAATGACCCCTAAAATTCACTGACTCCCTACTAGGTAATCTCTGTATATCATTTCATCTTATTTTTAATTACTTCACCATCTTTTTTTTCTTTTTTTTAGCAGACAGATAAGGATTAGATAAGTAGTTCCCAGAGCCCCAGAAGTGACACAATTGGGTGAATTATCTGTGTGCTTCCTGCCTATGGTTGTTCTCAAAGGGCAAGAGCTGGGACAGGACACCAGCCTGACAATCCCCAGGGGCCACCTGCCCCTGCATCCTCATGGCAGGACTTTCAGGCTGGTAGATGGAGCCTTATCCTTGAATGTTTTCCTGTTTCATTCTTTGTAAACTGGACCTCTTAAGGAGATGCTATCTTGTATAGAGGTTTTTCCTTATAAGCAAAGATTCAGGCATTTTAAAACTCCCCATTCAGAAGGAAATTCTGACATGATCTATGATATGAATGAACCTTGAAGACATTAGGCTAAGTGAAATAAGCCAGTCATGAACAGACAGATGTTGTGTAATTCCACTTCCATAAGGTACCCAGAATAGTCAAACACGGAGAGACAGAAAGTAGAATGGTGGTTGTCAGGGGCTGGAGAAAGAGGGGACTGGATAGATCACTGGTGGGAAGCGGAGTTTCAGTTCTTCCAGGTGGAAGGACTTCTGGTGATGGTTGTACAACAGTGTAATGCACTTATTGCTGAACTGTGCACTTAAGATAATTAAGATGGTAAATTTTGGCCAGGTGAGACAGCTTGTGCCATTACTCCCAGCACTCTGGGAGGCCAAAATGAGTGGACTCCCTGAGCTCAGGAGTTTGAGACCAGCCTGAGCAAGAGAGAGAACCCATCTCTACTGAAAAATAGAAAAAAACTAGCCGATGTTGTGGCAGACACCTCATGAGGCTGAGGTAAGAGTATCACTTGAGCTCAAGAGTTTGATGTTGCTGTGAGGTATAAGGCCACACACTCTACCCAGGGTGACAGAATGAGACTCTGTCTCCAAAAAAAGAAAAGAAGATGGTAAATTTTGCTGTGAGTATTTTACCACCCTTAAAACAAAATACCGCCCCACCCAGGACTTGGAAATAGCTTTTCTTGCCATGTTTGGTTTATAGGTGTGTGGCCTCTATTATTATAAGGCTTGATTTTATGACTCATTATATGAAACTCCATGAAGCCTAATACTTGTGGTGTTAATCTATGGGAAGAAACCTGTCACCAGGATCACATAGACTTTGAGCTCAAGTTGCTATAAAAACAAATGTCTCATTATACCAGAAGAGAGTCCCTGTGGCCACACAGCTGGGAGCAGATTTGTACCTTTTTAGCCTGTTCCAAGAGCTAGGAGTGTGCAGAACCTCTTCCCCAGGTGAAAACCAGAACAAAATAGTTCAGGGTGGCGGGGGGGGGGCATTTATGGGAGTTCTGCTGACATTGCTAATGCCAAGGGGGCCCTGGATTTAAAACTTCTTTGATGACTCCAAGGAAGTTGAACGTCTCTTCAATAATTTGTTCACTCAGCATGCAAATGTTCCCTGTGCTCTTTACAATACGTCCAACTCTGACACCTTCCCACGTCAGTACTACTGGCCTCCTCAACAAAGCTGGTGTCTGTACTCGTCCCCTCCTTCTTCGCCTCTGGCCCTGCTGTTCTCTGTTTACCAAGCAATAAGCACTCTTGCTAAAATCCCAGTCAGATTCCCTTCTCTTCTGTTTAAAACTCTCCAGTGACTTCCCATTTCCCTTGGAGAAAAAATACATATAAAGGTGTAACTACTGAATGTGTTCACTGTACACTCATGGAATGCATAAGAGGACGTGTTAATGGAGGGCCTCTCACTCAGCAGCAACTGAGCCAACCGGTCTTTGTAGGGATACAGAGACAAATCACTTTCTTTGTCTCTGGGAGTTTATATTCTGGGATATGAATCACAGATGAATAAAAACAAAAATAATGTTGTTTTTCCCTGGTGAAAGTCTGAACAAAGATAGTGTGAGCATAATCAAAGGAACAGCCAGTTCTAACTGGGTGGTGAGAGAGTGAGGGAAAGGTGACATGAGTCACTCCAGGGTGACGCAGGATGTAGAGACAGAACCACCGGGGCAAAGGCAGCGAGGTGTGGCCTCAAAACCAAGGAGCAGGGAGTGCTTCAACATGGCAGGAACGTGGGATGTAGGGCAGGGGATATAAGTGAACAATGAGATTAGAAAGGGTAAACTAAAAACCTTAAATGCCTTAACTTGTGCTGTTTGAGTTCACTGTTTATCTTCTAGGCAATGGGAGGGTCACAGCAGTTTTTTAGACAGTAGAAATTGGATTTCATTTATGTTACAGACAGATCCTTCTTGAAAATGGAAAGAATTCATTAAAGGGTTTGAAATCAATAAATAATAATAATAAGTAAATAAATAAATGGTAAGAATAGATGCTGAGTCCTTCACTTTTATTATATTAAATTCTCAGATCTGCCTATGTGATTAGTACTGTAATTTGCCCTCTTT
The DNA here is from genome assembly GCA_963574575.1 of Galagoides demidoff. Classification (NCBI taxonomy): domain Eukaryota; kingdom Metazoa; phylum Chordata; class Mammalia; order Primates; family Galagidae; genus Galagoides; species Galagoides demidoff. Next base: position 13,965 of record CAUYQV010132492.1, read on the forward strand.
AGAGGTAGAAGTATTAAGGCAGAGAGATGTTAAGACCAAGGTTGTACTGGTGGCAGATAACAGAACAGAAACAGAAACCAAGAGAATCAGATTTCAGAAAAGAGAAGGAAAAAGAAACATATTAAAGAGATAAAAAGTTCTAGAGCATAGCCTGTTATCACATATGAATCCTAAGGTCCTAAAATGCCCTCAGGCTTCCCTTAGAAGATGTGATGAAGGCAGTCTGGATTCCTGGTAAGGAGGAAGGGACAGATTAAAAGGAAACCTGATAAAGTGGTGTGAATGTTTGTTTTCACACCCTTGTGGGGAATCTGGACAGCAGATGGACACATAGGTTTGGATCTCAAGTGAGGGTTGGACTGCGAGATGCAGACCTGAACGTCCTTAAGCAGGGGAGGCAGAGTAACGAAGTGAATGAGATCACCGACAGGACGGTATTAGGGGGTGAGGTGTGTGCTCCCCAAAAGGCACTGAAGTCTACCCCTTCATCCTTATTTTGAACTAGCATAGGGTCTTTGCAGATGGCCAAGATAAGATGAGATCAGTGGTGACTGCTACTCCAACATGACTCAGTGGTTATGTAAAGGAAACGTTTAAGTGCAGAAACAGGCAGGCAGGCAGGAAGAAGTCCATGTGAAGAGGAAGGCAGGGATGGAAGGCAAACCAAGGAATGCTGAAGATTGCCAGGAAACACCAGAAACTGCAGGAGGGAGGCGCAGGGTTGGGTCCGTCTGGAGGTGGATGTTCCCCAGGCCCCCTGAGGGCCAGGCTGGGGTATAGTGGCGAGTCCAGGGCCCTCCAGCATTAAGAATGAGCTCCCATCAAGCTGATGACAGAGTGATCACAGACACCAAGCAATTATACACAGCTTATCACATAAAAGACAGAATAGAAGTAAAAAAAAGAAGCTACACAAAGTGCAAATTTGGTAGAGAGAGAGAGAGAGAAAGGGTCAGTCTCCAGGAATGGAGAGACCCAGAGTCTGAGCACAGCTCCCTGTTGGAAGCTCAGTTTATCCCACCTTTCTCCAGGCAGGATTGGTTGTTGTCTCTGCCTTTGGAGTGATTGACAGGTTGAGGTTATATATCACAGGTCTAATTAGATGGCAATGAGCTCTCAGGGAGTTACAGGTCACTAGGAACTTTTACTATCTATGCTCCCACTAGGAAACACTTCTCAGCTTCAATTTGGTTCCTACTTACAATTCAGTTCCAGTCTGCACCCTCAGCCCCTTCCTTGCCACCTGTTTATTCTCCATTGGACATAACAACAGAACAGAGTCTTCCTCACAGGCTTCAAAAAGAACCAACCCTGCTGGTTCCTTGATCTCAGACTTCCCGCCTTCAGATCTGGGCAGTAATAATTATCTACTATTTAGCCCACAGTTCAAGGAACCTTAAGCCTGGGAAACAAACACACAGGTGGAGCCGAGGGTGGAGTGCTGAGGGACCACTGGGGATGAGCTCCCGGAGAGTGTGTGTTAAGAAGTGAGTTTTCCAGTCAAAAAATCAGGAAAAGCCATTTAGAGCTACTCCAAGAAAGCCTGCAGATGGGCATCTCTCATTCCTTGTGTAAGAAAGGAAACCCCATCAGGTGCACTCACCTCATCACAAGTGGCCGCCAAGGTGTGGGCAGGGAGCTCGGAGAGAAGCTCCTGGCAGTCCCTGTCCACTGAGCTGTCTGGAGCTTCACTGCAGAGTTGGCACAGAGCAGCCAAAGGCCCAGGGGATGATTAAATCCATTTTGTGTTTTAAAATGTTAGTGTTCTGCAAATACCATAGCAGTGTCAACACAGTTGTTTAATCTACAAAATTATCCCATTACAATAGGCAGAACAACCAAGCTGGCAAAACTGAAGAATCACAGACAATACCTGAAATTATGGGGGTTGAAATATCCTTACAATTAGTGTGGACAAAGTAGCAACAGCTTCCAAAAGCCACTTGATGTCAACAACCATGCAGGGGGAGGCGGAGCAAGATGGCGGAGGAGATGCATCCCTGAGTCAACTCTCCTGGTGGTTTCAGGTGAGAGTGGACTTATCTGATCTCTTCTGCATGGAGTCCTTGCACGGATAAGCAGCGCACGGTGAGCAGCACAGAGGTGAATTGCTGGATTGGAAGTGTAGCCCAGAACTACGGTGTCAGCCAGAAAAAACTCAGGGCAGCAGCTGAACCGGCTCCATCTGCGACCTGCGGCGCCACGTCCACGGCTTGCATCCTGAGAGACAGAAACCAATCCCTCCCCTCATGAAAGGCTCCTGTACCCAATTTGTGGGGAGTTTGTGTGTCTCGCAGAGAGTGCGGTGAGGCGTGGACTCCCAATCGGAATTTAGCAGCCAGAAACGGGAGACATTTGGACCCGGTTCGGGGTGTCAGGGATCCAGGCATTCGGACAGAAACTTGAGGGGAAGGGACTCTGCTTAGAAACCGATCCATCCTGTAATTTTGGAAGTCTGTGTGGAGCTGCACTGACCCGGCGATCAGCAGGGTGAATCGGTTCCCCTCTTACAAACACTAAAAAATCTTTTGAACGTCCCACCACTGCGGGCGGTGGTGGCAGCACCGGCCCCTCCTCCACTGGAAAAAAACTGATCACAGACCGCGCAAGGGGTGCCCGAGCTCTTTTCCCTCGGTCCACAACGGTTTTCTGTTCGGGGAAATTAGGAGTTGCGTGAAAGTCTGACGAAGTGTGAACTTGGGTCCCAAGTTTGGAGGACAGATAGGAGTAGGTGGCCAGCTAGGAACCAGATGTGATGTAAAACCTCCAAAATGGTGTCTCCATAACACCTTCTTCAGAAGTGCAGAAAACTCAAAATCTGATCTGCAGCCAGCCATCCGGCATCTGAAGTTAATCCAAGACGCCCAACACTTTGCGGGAACTGTTGTAGGGAGAATCTGGGCATCCTGCCAGCAAAGATTCTCCTTTGATATAGATATATATATTTTTTTCCTTTCTATTTTTGGTATTAGCACAGGGACCACTCACAGCACCACCTGTTGTCTAGAAAGTATACTGCAGCATAATTATATATATATATATATTTTTTTTAACTGGAACCCCACCACATTGAAAAAGGGACTTGTTTGTATATACTCGAAAAAAAAAGTAATTGTCTTAGCGGTGCCCTCCTTTTACTTTTTTTTTTAATTTTTAATTTTTTACTTTTTATTTATAATATATATATATATTGATTTTCTCTGTTCTTTGATTGTTTGCTTTCCTATTTGTTTGCTCTATCATTTTATGACCAACATTTCTGTGGTTATCTTTTATTATTACTATTTTTTTCTTTCTTTTTCTTTCTTCCTTCTTTCATTTTTGATCTATTAGTTGACT
>CAUYQV010132495.1:0-20087 GCA_963574575.1 Galagoides demidoff
GGTGTTGTGGCAGGCGCCTGTGGTCCCAGCTACTTGGGAGGCGGAGGCAGGAGACTCTCTTGAGCCCAGGAGTTGGAGGTTGCTATGAGCTGTGATGCCATGGCACTCTACCCAGGGGGATAGCTGGAGGCTCCGTCTCAAAAAAAAAAAAAAAAAAGAAAATCCTGCTCTCACACATCTTCCTGACCAGTAGGAGGTTTAGACAATTAAAAAATAATAAAGAATGATGGGTGCTGTGTGGGAGTCTGGGAAAACCTACAGCGAGCTGGCCTAGCTGACCTGGGAGCCGGGGAAAGACCTTCCTGATACAAGGGCAATGAACTGGAAACCTAAAGGACTCCAGCTCTGCAAGTGACCCCCAGACATACAATTTGTCATAGAACTTGCAAAACAAAACCAAGAAAAAAGTTTACTCAATTTATGCTTTTGACACATTTATCAAATTATGTCAATCAAAAATGGCAAAGGGGCTTTAAAATCCACCTAATTTCAATTGTTGTTTAATAGCTAAGAATGTTTCCATACTTTATAAAACCACTTCTTTAATGTCTCTGATTATTTGACTCAGCTGTGGCTTATTCAATAGAAAGTATTCAAAAGCAACTGCAATGTGTTTGTGCCCAAACAGTAGGTTTTTTCCTAGGTTAGGAGAAATTAAAGACAAAAAATAGTAACTCGGGGCATTAACTTAATTAAGGCAGTGATGTTCAAATCTGGGGTATGTGAGATTCTCTATAGTGCTTAATAAATTTGCATATCTGCCTTGTATTACTCCAATTGAAATTCTGACTCTAGACATCTGAAGCTGGCCCAATAGCTTACGTTTTTAACCAGGAACCAGAGTTATTTTGACGCAATATGCAAAATAACATGCAACGTGTTCAAAATCCACACGTTGAAAAACACTAACTTAGAGAATGTGCTAACAGAGTTAGCAACTCTGATTTGAAGACAGCAGAGATAATTTATTCTCTTCTCTCATTCTTCTCATGTCTCCTTCATCAAAATCATATTTAAGCCATTAGAACTGGGAAGACGTTTCTGTACAAACCCTACACCCTATTCATAAGCAGGAGGAGAGAAAGAGCAGTGCCTCCCAGGCTGGCTGCACATTCGAATCACCTAGGGAGCTTTAAAACATTGCTGAGCTCAGGCTCAGGCCCTAGAGACACTGAGAGGTCAGCGTAGGCCCCCCGGATTTTTAGGTTTCCCCAGGTGATTCGAATGTGCATCAGGGTTGCTGACGACAGGCAAAAGGGAAGAGAAACTATTTATTCAACAACACTCACTCTATTATAGTTCTTTTGCTAGATGTTATCTGTTAAATATGTCTATATACAGAAATAGAGATATATTTTGTTTAATAGCCACATCATTGGCAAATGCTGACAGTGAACCTAATGAATGATCACTCCAAGGGCACAAAGGGTGAGTCAGGATTATAAATTTGAGCTGCTTAATCCAATGCCTGTGTTTGTTTTTAATTAGTTGGGCATTCATATTTACCACCAGTACAAACTGTTATTTATTCTATTTAACCCTGTACTCTGTTACAACCCTAGATCACCTCTCTAATGCTGAGATATGCTTTTGCATGGAGGCATGGCCTTCCAGCCAGAAGTACTATTTTAGTGATGTTATATAATCCTCCAGGGCACGGTGTTTGGCCTACACTATGCTCTCAATAACGTCAGGTTCAAAATGACTTTTCCAGCAGTGTTTTGCAAGCATGTGAATATTTGTTGTATTTTGAACTTCATTGCCCACTAAAAATATGACTAATAGAAAATCAAAGTGTTGACAGTAAAATTGGTAAAGTTGAAGCAAAGATGGCATTATTACTTAGGCCAAATGAAGTAGCTTTGTAACCTCCAGGACACAGTCCATGGTCATCTGCGAGTTTACCTTCTGTTAAGAAAAGCTGTTAAAAAAAAAAAAAGAGTAAAACCCAAATATTATACATAATGTGGACCTATTCCAATGAAGCTCACATCCACATGTAAGGTTTAATATGAGGACCAAAGAAAAATTCATATAATGCTTTAAACACTAATCAGTTCTCCAGCAAATTAACAGTAAACTCCACCTGTTCATGAGATTTCATAGAGAAAAAACTTAATCAAGAATAGTAGTAGCAGGGATTTAAAACTTCTGTTGACACTGAAACACTGCAAACCTGGTAAGAGACCATCACCTTGAACATTTTTGCAATATTCCTCTCAACACTCATAAAAGCTGGGATGTGTTTATTTCCTGTCTCCATTAGCAGACTGTCAACCCCAGAAGAGCAGGTGTCCTGTCTATTTTATCCACTTCCACATTCCCAGTTGTGGAACAGTACTTATTTATCAAATAATGAAGGAAAACACAAGAGCAAGCCTCATCCTTGAGGTTAAAATTAGTTTCTTCATTCTCAAATTGCAGCTTCAAATGGCTTGAGAAAATAATATGTTGAGCTAACATTTTTCTTGAAAAACTCTCATACTTTTAACATTTAATCCATTATACTAGTATAAGCTTACATATGGTAAAAAATACCATAACTGGAGATTAACTTTTTGTGTAAAATCCCCTTTTGTTACGTGAGTTTATTACAAACTGCCAGACCTCTGACTTTCACGAACACATAAAGGACATATTGGATAAAAGTGTGGCCTCTGCTCCCAGGGGAGAAAACTCATGAAAATGTTCTAGAGATACTGACATCCTGCTTTAGAGTGGATTAAATAAAATAAATGTGTTATCACTTTTGCGACATAGAAGACTATTAAGATAGAGATTTCTGAGTTATCTGTATGTGCACGTGAGCCCTCGGAGAACATTCAGAATAACTCTGATAAGAAAATAAAATTAATTGATAGAAAGAGCCCTTGTAGCCTTTAAAGAGACTTGCCCTTGATGCCAACATGAACTGGAAATTTCTCAGGGAGTTAAACGTTCAATTTGATCTACATACTTACTCTCCTCGGTATAATGCACTTCTAGATAATGGACTGTATAATAGACTCACCCAGGAAATTATTCTTTTCATTCTTCTGTCCCTTGACTCAGAGTACCTGGGTTCTCATCTTGACATCACCACTCATAATCTAGATGCCTTTGTGAAAATATATAAGCTCACTGCATCAAAGAATGGCTCGAGGAATGGTTGTGAAGATTATAAGAGAAATATGGGAAAACACGATGTGTCTGGGAGATGAGTAGTTAATAAGTGATCTTAATTTGATTTTCAAAACTAATCTGCAGGCTCTTTCATGGCATATTGCCCATACGACAGTCCTCCCATGTCAGGCTGCAAAGCTGGGAAAAGGCAGTGTTCGTTTTTATGTAGATTTCTAGTATCAAAAACAATATCTGAGATAATTCAGCTTTCAATATTTAATGTCTATTGTTTTTACAGTTTGGTACTACATTTGGATTTACAAAGAGATACGTGTGATTGTCTAATCCTCAGGTAGTGTATAATGTATTTTTGGAAATTAATGATACATAGAATGCTAGAAATTGCTCTGCCTTCAAAACCCAATTCCATATACCAAAGGAATTCTACAAAGTAAAGACAGTATGTGATGTCAAGGCAGGCACAATCCTTGAGGATATTTAGAACTGGGGAATATTCTTAGAAAGGGTGTTAAAATAATAAAAGTGTATAGGAACACTGGGTTAAAAGGGCATGGAGGAAGAGATGACCACGGTTACACCAATTGGTTTAGATAGAAGGTTTTTGTAGGATAGTGTATAAAACAGATCATAAACTACAATGCTTACAGGCAGGTAGATAAATGAATTAACCAGACCAGAAATAAAGCAATAAGAATGTGAGGATTCCAGAAAACAGAAGGGACTCCTTCCTGAAAACAGGAGGCAGCCTCCCCTCAGCCTCTTGGGAAAGAGTTCCCATATTGCTAGAGGATGTATTTTTAAAATTGAGATCTCTTCTGGTTTTCAAAGAGGAGTAAATATTTTCGATGTTATTTAAAACACTATGCAGATCAAGCAAATTATCCTTGTCAAAGAATGCTGTCCCTACCTACCAGTTTGAAACCCTTTGGAAAAGTTTGAGGTGGCCATATGTAGGTCTAATTGCCAGTGGAGACATTTATAATTCATATGTTAGGAGGGAGCCATGGAAGATGTCTGAGCAAAAATGTTACATGCTCAGAAATGTTGTAAGCAGATTTTCTAGGAAATTGATTGCAAGAGAGATTATTGAAAAAAAAAAGAAGAAGAAGAAGAAGAAGAAATTGAAAAGCAAAATGTCCAGTTTGGAAATTAGTATTCTAATTTAGGCATGAGGTATTAAGGTCCAAAATAAGGTGTTAGTTGTGGGACTATAAAGGGAGTGATCTAAGGTTCAAAGTAAACCACTTAAGCTTCTCTCTAATTTTAGCTGATTCAAATTAGTTTTTTGTCTGCCCAAGTTGTACTAATTGCTCCCATTTCTCTTATTTCTCGTTTAATCAAGGGATTTACATAAGTGAGCTCATTAAAAGAAAGTCATGCCTCACCAAATGAACCTTGCCATTTTGTGTAATAATTATAGCACAAAAGGAAAGGTTAATCTGATTATATATAATAGGATAAACAGAACACTTCCAACATCTGTGCTGAGTCGTCCTAAATGTTTCTTATATGTCCCCCCAACAAGTACAATCTCACGTGATCTTCAGTAAATTTCATCTTTGCACTCCAGCTTTTAAATGTAAGAGGAATATAAATAAGCAGTTTTCTCTAACCTGAAAGTGCACATCATATTTTAAAACGTACAGGTGTTATAAAGAACCTCTTGGCTAAAGAATTTGCATGCTGCTACAGAGACAACCAAGAAAGACAAATCTGTGCTTTCTGTTTGGTGATAAAGCATAATTACCCGGATTTCTCCTCTCCAGGGTGTTAAATTAAAAGGCAGTGGTTAATCTATGGCTCGTGTTAGTCTGTTTTTATGTATTAATAACATAATGATTATGGGTAATTCCCTTTCTTATGAAATTAAAAGCTTTCACAGGAACATCATTTAACTTAGCAATGATTTGCATTATTCCCAAATACAGAAAGAAAACCATTATGGATGTGTGCCAAGGCACTTCGGATTGTCAGCTCATTCTCTGAGTTTTAGAGGGATATTATTTTTAATTTTGAAGTCCTTTCATTCAACTCCCACACACCAATCCCTGTCTTGAGCTTTTTGAAATGAATCCTACAGCCAGCAAAATCAACTCCAGTCATTTTATCCCTAAATCATGCACCTGAGTTTAGCACCTCCCACAAGGGTATTCTTGAGGATGGATGTAACCCAGGTGTTCGGGGAGGAGGGCACCTTGGTCAAACTTGCTTTGTTCATTTGCAGATGAATTGGCTGTGTTGGTTTCAGTTAGTAACCCAATTTTCCAAATAATTTTTTTCTAAGCCACACTGAAAGACTCTGATGTAAAAAGGCTCTCATTCCAAAGCGTGCTTGAGATTGCCACTCCCATTCTATCACTTTTTAACATTTTCTCCTTTAATATTTTGTTGATTTCTTGCTACTTTCCAGTTCCCCAGTGATTCTGATGAGAAATTTTACATATGGTTAAATGGCAGAAACTTAGGCTCAATTAAAAATAAGCCAAGTAAGTAGTCCATTTTAATGAGAAACATAAAAATTGGGGGAATTCAAAGGACTGTTAAGTAACATAATGTTCTTGATGAATGACTTATTTGTATTAATGCTTAGATCAGGAATATTTTTGAAAGTACATGCAGTGTCACGATGTGCTGGGATTTTATTCCATTGCGTTTCTGTTCTGTTTCATTTACTAACCTTCTTCTTATTCAAAATGATATCAGTTAAAATATTTTATTAGGCAGAACTTCTCAGTTTCTCATGTAAGGGTGGTTTAAAAGATCAACTTGAAACACAACACGGTATTTTGAAGTGCCTTCTCAATCATCAAAGAAGTACCTATACTTTTATTATCTAATTCATTTTATTCAGTGTAACATATAAAACCCTCCAGTTCCTTGAATTTAAAATTTAAGGTTTCAACTTTTCTTAGGGGCCTTAGAGAACCACATAAGTTCAATTGCTTCTTGCTGCCCACTGCTGTCCCATTGCAGCCCTACCCCTTCTTCCCGTAGGCATCGTCTGACATGAATAATGCATACAGAGTTTATACTTTATTTCCTTTGTTAAAAAGAAGCTTAGCGGTCGTCCAGGACTAAACACTTGAACGCATCTGACTGATACTTTCTAACATTGCTGGTGTCCTGACTGTAGTCTCTACTTCCACATATCTTCTCTTCAAGGATCAGCCCATATCTTCCCATGCCATCAACTATTATTAGATATTACGGGGCTATATCTCTATTGCAGGCTGTTCATGAGCTGCAAATGCCTATTTTCAATAGCCTGTGGGCCATGTTCATTTGGGACCGGTCTGAAGATTCAAACACTAAGCCGCAAAATTGATCTGCTTATGCTCCCTCATCTGAAAGCTGTAACTTGTAGATTACTGGTTATGTAGTAGAAAGGTAATACATTCTTTTAACCAAAACACCTACTCTTTTGGGAGTTTACCATGTGCCAAATACTAATTTAAACCACTTGTATGTATATATTATCTCATTTCATCCTTTAAACAACTTATGAGAAAATACTTATATACTATTAACTTCATTTTACAAGGAAAATTGAGGCATAAACCCAAGTAGTTTGACTCTGGAAGTGATTCAGGTTTCCCTCACCTACGGCTAGATGTGGACCCCATTCTCTAGGCCTAAGCAAGCTCATAAATGAGACTGACCAATATTTCATCCATGCACCACTCCCCAGGAGGAGTGACATCCCACACAAGACCACATTCCTACACAATGTCAGTTTCAAAATTAACTTCTACTCACAGGCCTCTGGCGCCAACAGCTGTGACATCTTTTAGACATGCATTCTATCTTCCCAAACCTCCTGCCCATAGGGAAGTAGAAACGGTATTATAAGCCCTTACACAGAGAGCCCAAATTGGCAACCCACTTATGACCCTCTTGCTACTGGAGCTTTGTTTTCCTTCTTTTCTTACCTGTAATCAAATGTGTCCTGTCTCCTACTTGTGGTGGTCTGGGAATTCATTCCTCCATTTCCGAGACCAAGGACCCGAAGGAACAGAGAAATTCCCATAAAAGCAGCAATGTTTTATACAATTTAACTGCCTCCCTATAATCTCGAGACTCTAGGCTCAAATATCAAGTTCTTCTGTTTACTAGCTGGTGACTGTGAGCAAGTGACCTTATTTTTTTGAACTTCAATTTCTGCATCTATGGAACGGATAATCATTTTACCTCAGAGGGTTTATGTAAGGAAAGCCCTTTACATAGGGTGATCAACCCATCCCAGTTTACTTTCCAAAATTTAGCTCCAAAAGTTCCACATCTCAGAAATATCCTGAGTCCTGAACAAATCTAGAAATCAGGCTATTCTATCTTTATATATAGATAGCACTTAATGAATGTTTTTGCACTCAAACCCGTTTTACTATCACATTGTGTTAATGCCACTTCCATAAAAGATCTAGCAAGTCCTTTTATTCCCTTGGTTACTTCTCCAGGAAGAATAAGTCAAAAATATAACTACCATTTACTTAGTACTCAACCGTGTTCTATGCACTGTTCATGAACTCAAATGTTCCTCTGTTACAGATGAGCTACAAAGACTCAAAGAACTGAAATGTCTCGTACTGGTATTCTAAGGATACTCAGAAATTATGGAGCAGGTATTGAAATGCAGGTCTATTTGACTTCAAATAGCTCCGTGCTTTTAAATGTCCCTCCATATTTACCATAGCTCTGTTGAGCTAATCATGACTTTTCTGTCTTGAATATATTTATTGCCAACCTAAACCCTACAACATGACACTAAAGAACCATTTTAATCTACCCCAAACCCACATTTCCAGATTCACTTTTTTTAATTGGGGGAATTGATTCAACTTCACCATCCAATAAAAGCCTATTCTTCTTTAAATAGAACATGATTTAAGCATATAATAGGAAACACTCTAGCTTTGTGTCTTATGAAACTGTATTGAAATGTAGGTAAGCTTGAATAAATACAGTCCAATATCTTTATAATAACTCTCAAGACCCTTTATACTATCACACTTACATGCAATCTTTTCTAATGTACCCTATCTTTCATTCCCAGTGGGACTCTTACTTTACCCCAACACTAAAGAATAAATTAGGACACTTTCAAGTCTTTATGACCTTGTTCATGCTGTGCCTTTTGATTGGATTGTCTTCTTCGCCATGTAAATTGCTCACATCTTTCAAGAAGGCAGACAGTGAGGCACAGAACAGAGATGGTGTCTCAGTCATTTTTGCATTTGTAGTGAGTAACACTATGCAAGGTGTGCAGTAAACTCTCAGGGAACACTTCTTGAGTTCAATGAAATGATTGTCTGTAGTCACTAAGCAGTGACAGACTGGACTGAATTCCACAACTCAATTCCTAGAGTGGTGATATTTCTGTTACACCAACTTGTTTCCAAGTCTTCTGGCAGATCAGAGAAAATCAATTAAATTATTTTTTCTCTCCATTTCTTATTGAAAATTGTTAGAGCTGATCCCTGGAGTTGCTGTATGCAAGAAAAGCATTTAAATAGAAAGCAGTGAGATCTTAAGAACATACAAATATGTCTCAATTTTTTGATTTTATCTCTTAATATGTTATTAGGCTAAGAAAAGTATACAGTGTATACATTATGTAAAATTCTCAAAACCCCCCAAAATGAAGAAACATATATTTTAAATCCCTTCTAAATTTATGACATCTATAAATTGACATTAATATTTAATTCTAATCACTGCTTAAAACTCATAAAATTGGATTCTACTCTATTGATAATTTCTATATTAGACCAAAACACCTCTATCACCACTATCACAAGACCGTTTATCAGCTAAGTTATATATTGTACAGATTTAATTTCAATTTATTCCTCTATCCCCTTATCAATAGACACTCAAATTAGCAAATACAGGCAACAAAAGAAATACAGGGACCAAGAAAACATGAGCAGGTAATAAATTATCAGTCTCTGATTATATACCAGCATTAGAAAAATCAATGTAATTTAATTGCATTCACATTAATGATGATAGCTACATAGATTATGCCTTTACCTTCTGGAACTGGTGGCAGTTTTATTTATTGTTCACTATCCCTTGCATACATCATTACAAGACTTCATCCATGCAAAAGGCTAAGACATCCTAGGGGTTGCTTTGTCCATTCTTCATTCTGAACACTTAATGACTAGGCATAAAATGTCCTATTTTTTTTAGTTTCCCCAATTCAGCCATCAAAATCCATTCCTAGAGAGAAACTGATACAAATTACCCACATTGTACTATGAATTTATAGTATTATCATTCCTCAGAATATATTGTCCTTCAGACCTACCTCTAATGTAAGAAATCTCCTATTTAGGGGATATGGGGTAAGATTCTGGAGGCACTCCTGCAATTACTGTGCACAAAGGACCATGGAAAGAGAGTTGTGTCAGTACTACTGCTGAAAATATATATTCTTTATGTCCTTGGCCAAAAAATATTTACTTAGTGCCCACCATGTGTCAAGCACTTTGTTATATCCTGTAGATACAAAAATGAACTGAGTGTGCATTCTAGTTAAGGTGACAAATATGAGGATGGGTGATCATTATGCAATACAATGACTGTCATAAGAAAAGCAGGGGTAAAATGCCATGGAAACAGAAGGCAGCCTGCCCGATTCAGTGAGCAACGGGTATTTATAAAGACCCAACAAAATCATAGGTATAGTGCTAGGTGTTGAATTTGTGTACTAAGAATATTTTTAAATTAGAAAGTGGAAATCTTTCAACATTTGCCACAAATTATTGTTTTTTACATTTATAGCAATCCCTGTGTTGCTTCAATCAGCAGTTTTGAAATAGTGAAGAAAAATGCATTTTAATTGGCACATGAGTTTAAGCAACTTTCAGAACTTTAACATGAAGAAAATGGGGGAAGTAAAGGAGGACAAAAAGGCTCATTTGATGACCATATTTCACACGTTCTTACTGATATTTCCCAGAATAAACAACCGTCCCTATCCACAATTAAATATACTTAGGTAAAATATACCAGCGCCTGGATCCGGGATGCCTTGTTTTATTGATGATACCACTGGAACAACACCGCAACACAGACATCTTCAGGATGCCAGAAAGACCCCCCTTCTCACAGGCTACTTTTAACACGGGTCAAATGAGTAGCTGGCCTATGTGTCAGGTTGTCCCTTTAGGAATTGCAGGTCCTGACGCAGTGGGTGGTGGCGCTTATGAGTGCATGCACAACTACGCACTTAGAAATATTTTTAAAGATACAATATAAAATAAAATAACAAAAGGTAACAATTTTGGACTATTTTCCCAAAGCTTCAAACCTATATTTAGTTACATTTTGTACATGGCTTCTTCTTCTCACTTTTCATCATAGTCACAAGGACCATGTGTCAGGGACTGAATTTTATCTCTCCCAAATTCATACGGTTAAGTTCTAACCCCCAGTACCTGAGAATGTGACTGTAATTGAAGATAGGGTCTTAAAAAGGGTAACTAAGTTAAAATGATGCCTGTAGGGCGGGCTCTAATCCGACATGACAGTGTCCTTCTAAGAAGATACTTGGACCTGGGCTGCACATGTAAAGAAACAACCATGTGAGGACACAGAGAGAAGTCGCCACCTGCAAGCCAAGGAGAGGAGTCTCAGAAGAAACCAAACGTGCTACTGCCTCAGTCTTGGGCGTCCTGCCAAATGACCATGAGAATAAATTCCTGTGGTTTCAGCAGAACAGTCTGTGGTCTTTTGTTACAGCACCCCTGATAGACTAGCCTATCAGTCAATTAACATGCAACCTTTACAACTTTTGAGCAGGACTTTTTTCAGTATTTTGGTAGATGTGTTCCAGGACAGACTGTTCTCACCTCAACTATTGTTGTGATTACAAGTGAGCAGTGATACATTTTTATGGAGAAACCGAGAGAATACTAATTATGCTCTCAAGTATTTATTAGACTGGAAATTGTTTGACTTATGACATTGTTGCTTATTGAGATATACTGGGGTGGGAAAAGTATTAAAACTTGTAATAAGTTAAGAAAGTGTATATCAGGTTATCAGAAGCTTTCCTGAAGCAGCCTGAAGGAATACAGCCTGGAGCAAAGGCCAGAAGAACCCTGAGAGCATCACTGGATATGGTGGATGAGGTTAGAGACCCAAAGGAAAAGAGTAAGTGTGGTTAAGGGGTAGAAGGCAAATTTTGACAACTTGGCAGGATTTAATAAGATCAATGTCTTAGTGCCTTTGGGGGGCTTTAACGGAATACCATAGACTGGTTGGTTTATACACAATAGAAATTTATTTCTTACAGATCAGGAAGCTAGAAGTCCCAAACTAGGTGTTGGCAGATTGTATATCTGGTGAATGCCAGTTTCCGGATTCATGATGGCTGTGTTCACAGTGTGTCCTCACATGGTGGAAGGGCTTAGGGAGCTCTCTGGGGTCCTCCTTATAAGGGCACTAACTTTATTCACTAAGGCTCCACCCTCAGAAACCCATGACTTCCCCAAAGGCCCCTCATCCAAACACAGTCACATTGGGGATTAGGATTCAATGTACACGTTTTGGGAGAACAGAGAATACATCGAGTCCACAGCAAAAGACAATGTTTTGGCTGAATACCTTTTCTAACATTCAAATTGAATATTATTCTTCTTATAATACTAGCATAATCCTCTTTAGCCTTTGTGTATTTTCTTATTCTTTACTCTCAAAATTAGTCAGTTTTTCTAAAATTCTCCTTCTACATTGTCTTTTAAAATAATGAGCAAGATAAAGACTATTGAGAACCCCCAAATTAACTATTCTATCAGAAATTACTAAACATTGCCTTTATTTCTCTTGACAAAACACATTCAAGGATTAAAAATCCATGACCAGTGACCCTGTGTTTGTCACCGTAAGTTATAGAATTGCAGGGAGCTTCTGAGCATGGAAATGTGAAGTATTTCAGGATTAGTTTTCTTTTTACTCAAATGCATCACCTGTTGGTTTATCTACAAGGGTTAAAATAATTTATCTTGAAAAGGGCCAGAATAAGAGCAATTCTGAACACTGCGAGATCTGTACCATAGAGTAAGCACTCTGATAATTTCCAGAATAAAGCTTAACTTGAAACTTTTTTTAAAGTCATAGGTTCAGATTAAAAAAGGGCAAATAAAATACAGTAAAAAGACACTTTTGCTCATATTTAGAATCAGAAATAGGTTACAGAGGACATAGAGTTCATGTGAATGTGAACTTTGATTATGGATAAAAACAGGTCATCCGAATGTTCATTAACTTGAAAACTTTTAGGACTGACTCAATTTAACAACCACTTTCACCTATTCTATGTCAATAAACTATCAGCAAAGTTAGAACAAATCCTTCTCTGCATTACATTGATTTTGCATCATTAAATTTCTTTTCATATACATTCCAAGAGTAACCTGGTAAAATATATTTCACACTGTATAAATACCTACCTGATCTCATTGATTGCCTCTGCTAGAGTGATCTGGCAATTATTCTTAATTTTTCATACTTGGTCTTTAAGATAGTTATATTGTCAATTCTCTACCATCCCTTCTTATTCCTGTGATTTGGTTAGGACATTAGCCCTAATGAAAAGCTGTACATGAGACACTCAGTACCCCACCTCTCACTGGTGGTCCAGGCACCACCCATGTAAGGTGGGCCCACCCTGCTGATTTGGGAAGTGGCCTACCTCTTATACGAGCTATCCAACATTCTCTCTAGAAAATTGGAATCAGAACAAGGAGAAGTTTGGTAGTTTAGACAAATAATAAAATCTGTTGTTGGATTCATTTGGCTATCAAATATGCAGAAGAAGAGAAAACTGCAGTGCAGAGTAAGAACGGTGAAGTAGAATTGCAGAAAGAGGCACAGAGGAAACCCACGGGGAGACGGATTAGGAGAGAGCTAGAGAATGGGTGGGAGAGCAAAACCCAGAAGGAAAGTAGCTGCCTCAGCTCACGTCAGTCCCCAGTGTAGCTTAAGGCTATCCAGAAACACGTCTGTTCTTCCTGGGTTTTGTTTGCAACACTCCTAAAGATTTAAAATAAAAGTCCCCTTAATATAGATGTTAGATAATAAATATAAAATCTGTAAACATTTTTAGTGATATTCATGGTCTCCCTTACCCTTAGGCACCAAAGTCCTACACATAGTTCTCAGATTTCCCTATAGATTGTTCTGTCCTGATAGGAACATAGCAGGAGGGTTCAGTTCAGCTTGCCTCCAGTTCAAACATACTTCATCGTTAATCACGGACAGCTTAATGTGACTTTAAGATAACTTGGCTGTTCCAGGGATATTTGCATTTTAACTGTCAAGCTTCTCTCTCTCTGTCACACACACACACACACACACATATATATATATATACACATATACTTTGAGAACTGTGGGAAATACAGACATAATATAAAAACAGAACCCTTATAATGTATAAAGTTGCTTACTCCAGCTACACAAAACACTAGGACTGCCAAGTTGATTTGAAAACCAAATGCGTATAAATGGTGTTTATTTTTGATCATAATTAATGTTACCATTAATTTTCCCTATTCGGGAATATTAATGTTCAATGTAATATAAAATGGAAATTTAAAAAAATTATAAAAGAAAATTTGTGATTCCTTGGAATAATTTAGGTGGATTGCTATCCCCAAATAGCACCTTTTTAGTTTAATAAAATTCTATGTAAAAATGCAACAGAGCAAGTTACTATTTATATAGTGTATAATTATACCAAATATAGGTCATGTCATCTTCAGCACAATGTGGCTGTGGCACCTGAGTAAGCCACCATTGGTCTCTTTTTATATCTCATTGCTCTCACTTATAAAATGAGAATAATATTGGTATTTATCTCATTGAGATGTAATAAAGATTAAATGATATAAGCTATATAAAATCACATAACAGAGTTGTTTTCCCCTAGTAAGTGTTTAGTAAATTTTAAATATTGTTATTATTATATATCCTCACGGTCTTACAGCATACAAATACATTAGGCAGGCATTATCTAATCTCCATATAAAAGTAAACTCTACATTGTTTTAAAATAATTTGTTATTACTAATTTCTCAAAAGCCTCCCTAAACATCCAGTTTAAGACAAGACAGAGAACTGATGAGTCTTCATAAGAGGCTGAACCTAACTTAGCTTATAATTGATTCTGAATCTTTTTCAGGTCCCAAAGCCTGTACAAAACAGCCAAGCCATTCTTAAGTTTACGTACATTTTAAAATGTGCTTTTAATTCTGTGGCAAAGCTATTAATGAAATAAACATACATTTTATCCAAGCGAATACTTCTTTAAATACTTTTCCAAAGTGCATTTGAGGAAATGGTGGGGCTAATGCACAAGCAATGCATATAATATAGCTTAATAAATGCTCTATCTGTTAAACCGCAATGTTAATGCCAGAACAGGTTCAAATTCAATAAAACTCAAGTTTAATGTAGAAAGCATTTTATGAGCAGTTATTAGTTAAAATGAATTCTTTTATTATCCTAGTAAATTGCCAAATTGCTGGAATAAAGCCACCCAAATAACATTTAAATTTAAATTAGATAGAATGAGATGTCATAATATAAAAACAGAATAAGAAAGAATATATGTTCATTTCAAAGTATTATGTCAGATTCTCCTATCATTCATATTCTTATGAATCTTTTGAAAAATATTTTTAAGGACCTCAAGTATTTGTTTCATTCCATGCTTGAAGATCAATCAAATTATCAATAATTGATCCTTCTTAGCCACACACCATGTCTTCTCCCCATCTCAGGATCATGAGCTATACAGAAATGTTGGTTCCCAGACTTGCTGAACTCAGTAACGCGGATTTCCTATCTGATTTGCTGTCTTGAACTCTGAGCAGTGATATTTGTCAGCTAAGTGCTATAGCCTATTTCCAGTCATTCCCTTAAGCTTATTCCAATATCTTTCCTGCCATTTTTAGTCTGCAACTGTCTGTGAACTTATGAAATTGCCAAAGATTAGAATAAAGTTAGAAAAAAGCAAGGTAAAATATTGGCTGAAACCAGCTCGCTCTTCAATATGAATAACTACACTAAGCCTGTGATCTTTTGTTTTCTGGATCTAACTTTAACTCATTATATTTGGAAGCTCTAAATGAAATAACATATGAGAAATTGTTCTTTACAGTCCTCTGTTGGACGACTAGATGACTGGATGGATCAACGAATGTTATTGCTGCCAACTACTAATACTTGAAACATAATCTGTGATATGGTTTAATGTCTTCAGTTATAAATAATTCTTTTTTCAAAAAGAAGTAACTTGGCTGTTTTGAGTATTATATTTTATTTTGAGAGTTCATACTTTTTAGGTTTTTAAAGGTTTCCAGAAGCCTTAAAATGGCTTCTTCTTTCCCAATTCCTCCTTTTAAAATATCTGAATGTACCTATATATTTATACATTTTTTCTTCAAAGAAATTTCCAAATTTTAGCATTAGGCTTCAGACAAGTTTCTGTAGTCATAGACTTTAAAAGCCCATGACTTTGCAAGAAGCTGTATTTTTGAGCTAGCTTTAGAGTTGTAACAAAGGAAACACGAATTATTTGCAAGGATGCCAACTAGGACAGGGCACAAACTAGACAGACTTTTAACAAAGGGTGAAAAGCAGGTTCGCTTTTCTAAATCAGAAAAAAGATTGGAATATGTAGAATAATGGGATAGATTTAGATGATAATTCTGTTTTGTTTTACTTAGAGAAGAAACTAGAAGCTCAACAAACTTGTACGAAGAAATGATAATGTCAAAATAGCTAAAGCTGTGAATTTGCTTTATAGTTTTTTGTTGTTGTTGTAGTTTTAGTGTCATCTTCCGTCACTCGACACTTGATTGAGATCAATGATATGGGACTAGCATGACCCAAGTCTGCTTCTGGACAAGTAGATTGTTTGGGAGGAATTATTCTTGTTTGACTCAAAAAGAACATCAAAGTTAGCAATTTCCGTGCTTCTTTATTTATAAGAAAACAGCTTACCTCAGAGCAGAGCAGAAACAAAACACAAGCTAGGTGTTGCTTCAAAGACAGTGGTTGCTAAAGTAGCATATCAAACTTGTGAAAAGGTTACATTTCCTTATGGGACTACAGAGTTAGCCGGGGACTATTTATTTGATAGTCAAAGTCAAGGACCTGGAATTCAGGTAGAACTCAGCAGCTTGCCTTCAGCAATGGGGATTTCAGTTAGAATTCTACATGGATGCCTCAACCAGAGCAGGTTAAAGCACACATGTCTTTCAGGTAGGACACAGCATAATAAACGATGAGGCACGCAGAGCTGTCTGTAACCTTGCAAAAGCCAAGTAAGACGTTTTAACACTTCTAAGATCACTCTCTCACCAAAGAATGGTGTTTCTGCTTTCAGCACAGAAGCTATAAAGGGGATTAGAAGCACTCCTTATAATGTTCAACAACTTCAGCAGCAAAATTGTAGTGCTCAAGTCCTGTAATTTGGTGAACAGGTATTTTTATGCCTTAGCGAGCATTGTACTTTATTTCACTTTTGAGAGTCACAGATGCTTGTGTTTTAATGAAAATTTCTTTTGCAAAAGTGACAATATGTATGCCTTTCTGGGGTAGGGAGACGACTCCAGTTTTAGTGCTAGAACTTCAGTATTATGGTGTTTGGTGAGAAATACATCATTTAAAGTAATGAGGGAAGATTTCAGGAGGGATCAGGAGGAAAATAAACTATTTCAGCAACAAAGTTTTAAGTTGAAATTTAAGGTGATCAGCTCACCAAACTCGCTTCAAAGGAAGGCCATTGCTCTGCATATGTTCTTGTCATTTGCAAAAGCTAAAAAAAAAATTCTGCTACAGCCAACAGCTTTGGAGGCCTGCAATCTTTCTATAGCATGCTGTGCTCAGTTGTGTTCAGCAACTAAAAGCAATAGCACTTTGATTCTAGACTAATATGTCTAGCTCTGCAATTGATTGTAAGCCACTTTATGAGACAGTCTGCAATCCTTCCTGTGACTACTAGTCTTGATGAGCTCCTTAGCAAAATAAATTAGCAATTTTGAATGTTTTTACACCACTTGCTGACTGCCAAGTCTTTCTAAATAAACCCACTATATTTTACCCCCAGCATGATTCACAGGTGGGGATGCAATTCAGAGTTGCTTGTGTTTAATTTGGGTCTAGGTGTTGAGGTGCTCATGCAGTTCTTAGCAATATCTTCTCATTTGTACTTGCTTGACCTGATTTGATTCCATTTTTATTTTTCTAAAGCTCAGAGGTATGATATAAATGTCAATAAAAATTAATCTCTGGCCAACATTAACCTCAAAGGACCTACTCTATCTTAATAGCCCAGAAAGCAATTTTCTCTCAGCAACTAATTTGTAACTATTTATTAACTACATATTAATATTATTCAGGACCAACACAGCTGACTTTTTCAGGTATGAGTTGCTGAAAAAATCAAATGTTATGGACAATACTAATGTGCCTGGATGATTGCCTTTATGTCAAATACCTGCTATTTATGGTTGAAAACCCAGATTTTCCTTAAGAGCATTTTAAGCTGGCCGGTGGGGTTCAATTGACTGATATAGTGGCAAAACTCCTGTGTTTTCCAAATATCAGGTGCCACACTTGGTGGCAGCATCAGCTCTAGCCACATTGGCCTGCCAATATAACTCAAAGTATCTTAAATGCAAACAACAGTTAAAGCTGAGTCAATCTAGGGCTGCTCTTCTGAAATTGTCGATACAGGGATCGGCCGGTGCTAAATGTCACCTTGGTTTTAAACTAAGGGAAGCTTCTCTTTCTCTAAAAATAGCAGATCAGCAAATTTACCCCAGGTTTCTGGCCCGGCTTAGGTAGGTTCTGGATGCGGACTGCTAAGTTCCCTTGCTCAGTACAGTTTCTCTTAGGTGCTTGAGGGCTATCTAATTTAGCTGGAGAGAGAGAGTATGTGTGTCTTAGAGAGAGTAAAGCAGTCTTCTTAGAAAGCTAGATCTTACTCGTTAGCAGAGCTTAGTAATCTTCAGCAGAGAGCCGCCGTGCTGGTGTTCTTGCAGGCGGGAGAGGAGACAGAGTCAGAGTTAAGTGTATCCATGATAGAATGCACATACCTCTTGTTTGCCTTCTCCTCCAGCCAATTCACCACTGCTCTCATCTCGCGAGCTCTGGCATGCTTGCTAGAACTAAATCTCTCTCCATGCCCTATTTCACCAAGGTGTTCCATTACAGGTATTTCCTGTAACTCACTCCTCCTAGCCATAAGCTATACAGGCTGCTACACCAAGTCTTGGGACATTTGTTTAATTCTATTCACTTCTGACACAAGAATAATTATAAGCACAAGAATAAAGTCTATTGCTAATATAGAAAAAAATGATAATTGAAATTTGAAATAAGTGAAGATTTCAGGGATAGGATATTAATATACTTTTCCAGGATAAGATATTAATATATAAATACTGAAATAAGAATGTAACCAATCTGGCTCCTTCTATGAGACAAAGTTTGGTTTAGCCTCTTTGAATAACCATATAAGTATAGCTGAGAATAAAAATTATGAAAACAATTAAATAAATCAAAGAGGACAGAGGACTATATGTTGACATTATTTGACTTGTCAGGACTACAGATAGAAACTGGCCACCCTGGCTATGGTTGAATCAGTGGAAAGGAGATAGTATACGTAATTATCAGAGCTTGTAAACCATCAATTCAGCTATGGATTTTGGCAGGAGGAGGATGAATTACTAGAGAAAAGAAGAACACTTTGCCCACTGGTAGAGATTTCAGGGTGAATGGAGAGACACACAACACTGGAAACTTACAAAATCTCAGTTTTTCCTCCTTCCTCCTTAGACTTGAGATTTATTGGCATTTTACCCTCTGATGTATCAGATTATTCTTCCTTGTTGCTTGACTACTTTTGGTGATAGCTTTAACCATGTTTCTTAGGCATAAGACGATCTATCTAATATGTTCCAGCCTAGTATATGGCACTAAACATACGTAAATTCAAGAAAATAATGCTTTTATTCACCCCAACTCCACATCCACCTTAAAGTCCCTTTATTCCAGGTCTCTGATTCCAGCCAGGAATGAGAGTGCATTCCTATATCATTTCTAAAATGTCTGAAGGTTTGATTGATACCCTGAGGTACTCAATGTCATTTGTTAAAACATTTTTTCAATTCTATGAGAAGGATTAAAATGTTGGCCTCAGAGGCACAGAGTCACAGGCAGAGAACGGCGCCAGTGTATTGTATCTGTTGCAGTAATGATGTGAAAGGGTCAGGAATAAGAGAAAGAACATTTCCTTAGGAATTAAAAGTCTGTGTATGACTTATCTTGTAGCAGAGGAACAGAAGACTTGACCATTATAAGAATTGACAAAATATTTCACATCCTGTCAATGAGTTCTAGAAAAAGAAAATTCAATAATTTGGCTACTTTATTCAGAAGGGAATAAGGGAAAATGTAAAAACAAACAAACAAGACCACAAAGCTGAAAAATCAATCTTGTCAATGAATGAAGAGAAAATACACTGAAAACTTTAAAAATAAGCATTGGGTATTTTGCCTGCGGTTCTAAAGAAATTAAAGAAAATTTAATGGAAGTTTAAAAGTGAGTTTAATAAAACAGAGAAACTCTCACTCCTTTTTCCAAGATTTTCTTGAGTTTTTATGAGTAGGACATGTCAATCAGAAAAAACGCTTGTTGAATTTTATCTGAGACAAGCTTTACTATTATCTCTAATATTAAATCTCATGATACAGGATAAAGCTGGAGGAGTGGCATAGGTTTATTTATTTATTTATTTATTTATTTTATCTTTTTTTTATTAGATCATAATTGTGTACATTAATTCTATCATAGGATACAGTGTGTTGCTTCCATATGCAGTTTGGAAAACTCTCATCCAACTGGCTAACATAGCCATCATGTCTTTCTCATAATTGTT
>CAUYQV010132497.1:0-10141 GCA_963574575.1 Galagoides demidoff
CTGGGTAGAGTGCCATGGCATCACAGCTCATAGCAATCTCCAACTCCTGGGCTCAAGCGAGTCTCCTGCCTCCGCCTCCCAAGTAGCTGGGACCACAGGCGCCCGCCACAACGCCCGGCCATTTCTTGGTTGCAGCCATCATTGTTGTTTGGCGGGCCCAGGTTGGGGATTTGAACCCGCCACCTTAGCTGTACATGGCTGGCGCCTTAGCCAATTGAGCCACGGGTGCCGAGCCAACTTTATCTTCTTTCTCTGAAAATATTTTAGAAATGTATGGCGTGCTATTTTTCCAAGTGTCTTTTTACTTTTGTAGGTTTTATTCTTTCATTTACAAAATATCATTATAATATTTGAAATTTATCATTTTTATTAATGTTTTAGTCATATATATATATAGTGTCACCCTGGGTAGAGGACTGTGGCATCACAGCTCACAGCAACCTCCAACTCCTGGGCTCAAGTGATTCTCCTGCCTCCGCCTCCCTAGTAGCTGGGATTACAGGTGCCTGCCACAATGCCCAGCTATTTTTTGGTTGCGGTCATCATTGTTTGGCAGGACCAGGCTGGATTCAAACCCACCAGCTCAGGTGTATGTGGCTGGCGCCTTAGCTGCTTGAGCCACAGGAGCCAAGCCAGTCCACTATATTTTTTAGTATTTATAATATTTACCCTTTAGGATCCAACAAATGAACCTGATAGGCCTATTTTTTCTTTCCTTCCTTCTCCTTCCCTCTTTCCCTTCCTCCCTTCCTTTCCTCTTTTCTTCTCCCAGCGACTTGCTCTATTGCCTGGGCTAAAGTACAGTGGGACCATCATAGCTCACAGAATCCTCAAACTCTGGGGCTCAAGTGATTCTCCTGCTCAGTCTCCGGCATAGCTGGGACTGTAGACTTGTGGCACCACATCTGGCTAATTTTTTTGTTTTTTATAGAGAAAGGGTCTTGCTCTTGCTCAGGCTGGTCTTGAACTTCTGACCTTAACTCCTGCCTTGGCCTCCCAAAGTTCTAGGATTATAGGTGTGAACCACTGTGCCCGGCCTTTTTACTTTTTATTTTTCTTAAGGTAAGCATGAAACAAAGTTTATTGGGGAAGAGCAAGATAGGCTTACAGAGTAAGAAAGCTTACAAAGCAGGATACATTCACCACAGACAGCAGATGGGCTTTCATTGCCAAGCAAGTAGGCAAAGAGACTCATGATTTTTTTCCTAAAAAAATTAAAATATTCCACGTTAAAATTGTTGTGAACCTGAAAAACACCCAGTAATACATTTCTAAAAAAGATTTATAAACAAAATACAGTTGACACTTTTATTGACACTAGGTGACAATTGTTCTAAACTTTTCTGTAACTACAGTGAATTGTGTTAATATAAAATTACAGTGTATTAACTTTCCTGTTATGGTAGTGGTCAAAGTAAACATTAGAAACAAAATCATACAAGCAAAATATTGAATAGCCTATTTTTGTCTGATGTGAATATTAATGACACCGCTTTCACTGATGGTTACTTAGTGCCATTCCTAGTACCTCTCAGCAGTTCGGCATTTAGTGCATCTGAGTAGAATAAATAAAGGTCTGAGGAATAAATGAAAAAAAATTAACTGACATATAAATTTAAGTTTTTATCAGAATTGCTACCAACAAATTGACTCTAGCGTTTAGATACTAAAAGGAACTTGTCAGGCACGCTTAACTTTTGTGTTTGTATCTCCATGGACAATGAGGACAGTTATTCTTCATTTATCAAACATACTGTGTTTCTTTAAGATCATTTACTTGGCACTTTGGAACATTAGACATTGATTTATTAATTACTAAATGACATGGGCTAGAGATTTTGATATATAAATAATAATGTCTGCTCTTGAGGAGCTCATAATCTACTGGATAGTCAGTGAGCAGTAGAGTTATGGAATCTCTGTGGAGGGAGTACAGAAGTCTTGGGTGTTATTAGTCAGAAAAAGCTTCACAGTGGAGATGGCCTTAAGCCTAGTTGAAGGAAAAGTGAGATTTCCAGTTAGAGGTGACAGAGAATGCATTGTGACTTGAGAAAAGGCGAGAAAGCCTGAGTATAGCTTATTTATTAGTTTTGTCTCCCTGGAGCATTTTCTAAACTGTTTTGAGTGTTCAGAGATGACAGAAGGGCAATCAGGGATCATTTCATAGAGAGCCATGCTGAGGAGAGTAACGATTTTAAGTGGGTGATATGTCCAAATTGCAGTTTGAGAGGGTACTTAATATCATTCTGGTTATATGTTTAGCAGATTTGGCAAGAACTGATTGTTATGGTTTGATAGTTATTCAGTAAAGAGTTTCAAATGCTATTTGTCTTCAGAGACCTTCATGAACTTTAACCTGCCTTCACGGCCTACTTATTGAGGTAGATGTCTTGCTGAAAAAAATTTTTTTTGAAATTTTAAACATTTAAACTTTCTGAAGGTTTAACTTTCTCAGCTAATGTGCTGAGGTATGAGCAGAGGTAAAATATGTTTTTCTGGGTAAGAGCATTTAATTACCAGCGTGAGACTGTTGAGGGCACTCTTTCCATCTGCTAAGATGGTTGGAGGAATTTGAGATAACAATGGCTCTATCAACCTGAGTACTGAAATGAAAAGACATGGGGTTGAACCCCCTCAGATGATGAACAACTACTGTAGCAAGAAAAAGGCCTTATTATTTTAAGCCACTGAGATTTTGCAGTTCTTACCTGATAAATGTTACCTGAACCTCCTTACCTAACCTCTGTTTCTTCTTCTTTTTTGAGACTGAGTCTCACTGTTGCTGAGGCTAGAGTGCCATGTTGTTAGCCTAGCTCTCAGCAACCTCAAACCCTTAGGTTCAAGTGGTCCTCCTGCCTCAGCCTCCTGAGTAGCTGGAACATTTGGCACCTGCCATGACTCCCTCTAATTTTTCTATTTTTTAGTAGAGATGGGGTCTCGCTCTTGCTCAGGCTCGTCTCAAACGTTGGCTCAAGGGATCCTCCTGCCTTAGCTTCCCAGAGTGCTCAGATTGTAGGTGTGAGTCAGTGTGCCTGGCCTACCCTCTCTTTATTGATGTAACCTATATATTAAAGTAGTTTTAGCTTGGAAATAAAATTATTTTAGAAGGAATTATTGTAGAAGTACATAAATTAATAGACAAATTTTACGTTTGATTTAGAGAAATTTAAACCACAATGATTGAAGTACATAGTAACATAAAAGTTCAAACAATATTTGTTAACTACTAAACTTATTTCAACTAAGTCATTTTGAAAGAGATTAAAATTACCTTATCTTTAAGTTATTAACCTAAATACAAGTGTTATATTAAAATAATTACAAAGATAGGAAAAAATTGAAGAAAACTGCAGTTTTATGGTTCACTGAATTTTATTTTACATATATTAATTATTAAAGTCATTCCTTGGTCTATGTGGGTGATTTTTTAAGATCCCTGAATGTACCCAAATTAGCATGTACTCAGTTCTTGCCACTGGCCCTGGGACACTTGTATATACAAAAACCAGCCCTCCTTATAGCAGATTTCGCATTCCATGAATGCTGTATTTTCTACTTAGGACTGGTTGGAAAAAAAACCTACCTATCAGTGTACCTGCTTAGTTCAAACCCATGTTGTTCAAGGGTCAACTGTATTGTGTAGTAGGTATTTGAATAATATGGATTCTAACTGGTTCATTAGTACTTTGCTATTCAAAGTTCCACAGTAATCTATATGTACATTTTAAAAAAAGGTGTGGTGATATTAATATTTATTTGAAAAGTATGAGTTACTAAAGCAAATTGTGATTTATTAATTCAGCATATCATTTTTTGAAACTTACTTTAGAATAATCATCTGTGTAGATACCTTAATCTTTCTACAAGACATTCTTCTGGTGCATTGATTGATTATCATAACTAATTATGAATAATGAGTAAAAATTATACAAATATGCAAACTAATATATGTTTAAGATTACTATAATATCACGTACTGATAGTAAATTAGATTTTCACAGTAAATGATTACTGTTTATCTAGACAATAATTTAAACTATAGAAAAAATTCAGTGTAAGTTGTATTGTAAATAAACTATTAACAATGAGCATCATTGTAAGAGCTGGTAGTATATAAATTATTCACTGCAGACTTATTATCTTTGTGTTATTAGCATGTAAGATAATGAACCTAATTACAGTGGCTTTAAACTCTGGGGAGTTAGAAATTTATGTGTGGCGCTTTCTGGGCTGTCGTTACCGCCCACAGGGGTATTAAGGGAACTGTAGACACTACTGTTTTGTTACTGAGATGCTCTTTCTCTTCACTCACTTCTTTATTGATAACTTAGGTTTTATTTGTTTTTAGGATTAGAGTTACGGGGTTTTTCTCTTATTTGAGTACCTGTTTAAAGGGGTTATGAGAAATATTTAAGTATCTTCTTTGTTTTAGTGTAATTTAGTGTTGTAAGGAGAAGCAATGTTACTGGTATGTATTCCTTCACTTACACAAGTTAGCATCACTTTTCTAGTAGGTGACCATTAATAGTTTAATTACTTGGCAAATTTAGGCTAAAAGGTTAATAATCAGATTTTCCCACTAACAGCATTTGTACTGAAATGATTTACTTTCAAAGTACTTGGTATTAGCATATAGCCCTTTTTCTAATCCTTAATATTGTGTCTTTGATCTTAATTTAAGGTTTTGATGAACTCGCTTCTATTTTCTCTCACATTATAGTATAAATTATCTGTAATAAGCCATCCTAATTAAAGTTGGTAAATCTATAACTGCTTCAATTACACACTAATCAATTATATACTAATTTAATTCTACTTAGCAGGGTATAGTACATCATTAATCGGTTTCAGACTTAATACAACAGATTTAGATGTAATCAAAGTTTTATAGTGAAACATTTTTTTTTTTTAGCTGGGGAAAAAAATGAAAGGTTAGAATGTCTAGTAATTCAACACTGAACTAAGAGGTTTATTGCCAAAAAAATGAAAGCTCGCAGTTGCCAGTTAGGTTTATTGTTGAGTGCCATGGCTGAAGTGGGTATTATATAATATTTTTAGATATTTGTAACAGTTTTATATTTTTCCTTATTGCTCAAATTATCATTATTTTCTTATGTTACTAGTTTTCTATAACATAGTTTTTTAAACATGTATATAAAATCATAATTCCTTCATTGTGAATACCTTAATTTATTGCTTTTTAACCTTTCTGTGGCACACACAGGTTATTTAAGAGTAGTATTGAACATGTGCACAAACGTATTTTCTCAGAATTATGTTAAAGAAATAGAATGACTAGATATAATTAATTTGAAAATCTTTAGCAAAGTAATCTTGTTATGTATGTTTTTTTTTGTGGTTGATGTGATGATTTGAGTTTACCTCAGAATTCTTAGAAAT
The DNA here is from genome assembly GCA_963574575.1 of Galagoides demidoff. Classification (NCBI taxonomy): domain Eukaryota; kingdom Metazoa; phylum Chordata; class Mammalia; order Primates; family Galagidae; genus Galagoides; species Galagoides demidoff. Next base: position 5,401 of record CAUYQV010132497.1, read on the forward strand.
GAGTTATAAATTCAATGTAATTATTTTCTCAGTTATCTGCTCATTGAATTAAATGATTCAAATAGAATTTCCTTAGTCTTTTAATACATACTTGTATTACTGGAAACACTCCCTGTCCAGCCCAACTTTCTTCCTAATAAATTAGTTTTTTTTTTTTGCTTATCTGTCTTGTATTTCTTTATAGGACTGTTATAGGTGGGGATTTTCTGGGTTTTGAAGACTATGTTAAATGCATTTTACCCTTTTGAGAAAAATGGTTTTAGGGAATCCTATCCTTTGATCCATTATATCTCAGGGCCACTTTTTTAAAACTCAAAGGTAATATTATACATTTTCTTTCTTTCTTTCTTTCTTTTTTTTTTTTTTTTTTTTTTAGACAGTCTCACTGTGAGCTGTGGGTAGAATGCCATTGCGTTAAAGGTCATAGCAACCTCAGTCTCCTGGTTCAAGTGGTCCTCCTGCCTCAGCCTCCTGAGTAGCTAGGAGTACAGGCACCTGCCACTACACCTGGCTAGTTTTTTTTTTTTTAGTAGAGACAAGGTCTCAGTCTTGCTCAGGCTGGTTTTAAACTCCTGAGCTCAGGCGATCCACTGGCCTTGGCATCCCAGAGTGCTAGGATTATAGGCATGAGCCACCACACTCAACCTATATGCAATCAAGTAGAACATACTAGGAAAAGCAGGACCATCAAAAAAAAAATCAAATAGAACAATGGTCTTGTTATGAAATACAAGGGAAATCCTGCTTCATATTTCTCTATTCCCTCTATACCAGTTGTTCTCAGCCCACAGGAAATGTAGTAGTAAATGGCTCTCAACCATTAGGAAGGTTGAGAACCACTGCTCTATCCCAAGGGCAGCCACTTTTAACTTAATTCTATTTTGAGTTCTTATTGTGCTTGTTTCAGCCTACAGTGGGATTGTATACTATTCTTGATATTTTAATGTGATAAATAGAAATGTTTCATTTAACAGTTCTAATAAGCTTTCTTTCCTCTGATTCCTAGTTAGGTTGAAAGAATTAAAAAACATGTTTTTAATTGACCAATAACATTACATCTGTTTATTGTATATAACATGATCTTTTGAAGTATATGTACGTTGTTGATTACCATATGCATTACTTTAGATAGTTATCATTTCTGTGGTGAAAGCACTTAATGTCCATTCCATTAGCATTTTTCAGGAATACTACATATTGTTACTAACTATTGTCACCATGTTGTATAATACATCTGGTTAGCTCATTTCTCCTAACTGAAATTTTGTATCTTTTGACCATCTCTCCAGCCATTTGTAATCCTATCCTATTTTGTAATGGGGCTCATTTTTTTACACATTCTGCATATAAGCCTTTTGGGCCATTTTTTCCTATAGTCATACCCTAATATTTCTTACAACTTCATCATTTGTTGGGAGCATACAGGCACAAGAGAATCACTTCAAGAGTTAATGAGTCAAGGAAGAGACCCCTTTTCACTAATGCTGAGAGTGGCTGTCTAAAAACCATCCACTCCAAGTATTTCTCTTGTCTTTCTCAATTTTTAGACAGAGGTCATCCCCAAGTCTAAGTACACTAGCTAAATGGAACACTGAGAGAAGACCTTGCCTTAAGACCAGACCTTGTAACAAGACACAAGAGACTTTAACCTTAAAATTAGGATTCAGCTTTCTATTCTATTATTTTCTTTGTCTAAGAGGTAGACGGTAAGGAAGGTTAGTCAGAAGGAAGAGGAAGAAGCTTTGAAATTCTCATCCTTGAACTTCAAATTCTGGTGTGACACTCCAAATTTGAGTTAGAATTGCTTCATCGAGTGTGTTTATTTACAGTTTTTAATATTTTTGTCTTACCAAATTATAAAGCAATGAAGCACAGTCAACCAATGTGCAGCCCATTTGATACAGATGAATAAATACATAATTTCATTTATCCATTCAGTCACCTTGTGTTAGTCTTTGGGAATACAAAATACTTCCTATCCTAGAATTTACAACCTTAGGGATTGGTAGGAATATAATTGGTAAAACACGTATTTGTGCTTCTCAATAACAGAGATGGACTAATTAAAAAAAACTTGAAATTGGAGACAGGGTTTCTTTTCAATGGAATGTAATGCTTCTTTCTATTTTCATAAACACATTTATTAGCTTTTATTTTTAAAACTAGGAGAAAACAGAGTGTCTTGTTTGATAGATAGACCTAATAAGTGATCCTGTGAGTTCTTCAATTGTTGCAAAATAAACATTTATTAAAGAGTTCAGCAAAGTAGATTAAATTTTATTTAAAACACAGGTATAGGCGGCACCTGTAGCTCAGTGACTAGGGCGCCAGCCACATACACCAAGGCTAGTGGGTTCGAACCTGGCCTGGGCCAGTTAAAACAACAATGACAGCTGCAACAAACAAAATAGCTGGGCATTGTGGTGGGTGCCTATAGTCCCACCTACTTGGGAGGCAGAGGCAAGAGAATTCCTTAAGCCCAAGAGTTTGAGGTTGCTGTGAGCTGTGATGCCACTGCACTCTGCCCAGGGCAACATAGTGAGACTCTTTGTCTCAAAAAAAAAAAAAATACAGCTGGGTGTTTATTTGATTTCATTGCATTTCATGGTGAATGTTAGGAAGCTGTGTGAGGGGGTGAAATTAAAGATACACACCTGTGTGTGGAATTGTTGGGTCACTGAGTATGCATGCTTTGCATTTCACTAGATATTGTTGATTGTTCTTTCTAGAAGCATCTAATAACTCCCTTTCTCCATTGTCTAGTTAAGAATTTGTAACAATAGAAGTTTTAATTTCTGTTTTGATAGGTGTGAAATGTATTTGTAAAATTTCACTTTAGAAATTTTAGAGCATCCTTTCTTGTATGTTTATTTGCTTTTTAGGGTTGCCATATCCTGATTGCCCATTAATGTTTTTTTTTTTTTTTGGATTTTATGGATATTCTTACACTGTATTTAAAAAGATGTTTTTCATAAAGTCACGGTCTCTCTCTGTTTCCCAGGCTGGCCTCAAACTTTTAGACTTTGTCAGTCTACCTGCCTCATCCTCCTGGTTAGGTGGGACTGTAGGTGTGCTTCTTTGTACTTAATTGCATATATCTGAGCCCAATGTGTGACTTGCCTATAACTTCATGGTGTTTCTTTTGTCCCACACAAGTTTTAAAATTTAATGTAATCCCATTTATCATCTTTTTACTTTTATACTTTATGCTCTTTTGCCTTGATTAAGAAATTGCTTCCTTTCCAAATGGAATTAAAACTATGTATGCAATTTAAAAAAAATAATAAATAAAAGCTCTTTCTTACCTCAAGGTCAAGAACTTCTTATATGGGCTTTACAGATCTTTCATCCAGTTGAGTACAGTTTTTGTGTATGCTATGAGATAGTGTTTGAAATTAGTTTTTTTTCCTTGTATATGGATGACCCATGAGCATAATCTTTTGAAAAGTCCGTTGTCATATATCAAGCTTACTAAGTATATCGGGGGTCAGTTTCTGGGCCCTGATACTGTTCCATTAGTCTGTTTATCCCTACACCAGTAGTTCATTTGAATTTTTTTCTTTTTTTATTAAGATAGAATCTCCAGCTGTGGCCCTGGGTAGAGTGCCCTGGTGTCACAACTCACAGCAACTTCGAACCCTTGGGCCCAAGTGATTCTCTTGCCTCAGCCTCCCAAGTAGTTGGGACTACAGGTGCCTGCCACAATGCCCAACTATTTTTTTGTTGCAGTTGTCATTGTTGTTTAGCAGGCTCAGGCCAGGACTGAACCCGCCAGCCTCGGTTTAGGTGGCTGGTGCCCTCCCCATAGAGCTATGGGTGCTGCCCCATTTGAATTTCTTAAAATGAAAAGAGCACTGGTGGTTAGGTCTAAGCTTTCCTCCCAAAATTGATTAACTAACAATAAGCTAAAGAATTAGAATTAGTATATTAGTCCAACTAACAGAAGTGAACAGAAACTTTTTTTTTTCTGTAATAGTATTTGAGAAAAGCTTAGCTTAATTACCAAAGAATGAAAAAAAAAAAGCTGGGGTGGCACCTGTGGCTCAAAGGAGTAGGGTGCCAGCCCCATATGCCAGAGGTGGTGGGTTCAAACCCAGCCCTGGCCAAAAAGAAAAAAAAGAGTTTATAACCTTTTGAAGTCAGAACTTCTATTTTCAATGGGTAGACTGAGCCTAATTGTTTTTTTTTTAAATCTGATTTTCACTCTTAATGCCATATAACTGATTCATTTACTAATTAGTTTTACAAATTGGAATTATGGTTGGCCGTAATGAATTGGATTAATATGAAAAGAATTTAAAAAAATAGCCTCAAGTGGCTAAGGTGCCAGCCACATACACCTAAGATGGTGGGTTTGAATCCAGCCTGGGGCCGCCAAACAACAATGATGGCTGCAACCGCTCCCCCCCCCCCCCCCAAATAGCCAGGCATTGTGGCGGGCACCTGTGGTCCCACCTACTTGGGAGTTGGAGGCAGGAGACTCGCTTGAGCCCAGGAGTTGGAGGTTGCTGTGAGCTGTGATGCCACAGCACTCTACCCAGGGGAATAACTTGAGGCTCTGTCTCAAAAAAAAAAAAAAAGCAGCATGAGTCATATGAGTAGGAATCAAGCAAACAGGTTTTTTTTTTTTGGAGACAGAGCCTCAAGCTATCCCCCTGGGTAGAGTGCCATGGCATCACAGCTCATAGCAACCTCCAACTCCTGGGCTCAAGCGAGTCTCCTGCCTCCGCCTCCCAAGTAG
>CAUYQV010132498.1:0-17776 GCA_963574575.1 Galagoides demidoff
TACAAAGAGGCTTGGCTCTTTGTAAGAGTTGTTTTCACAAGAGTTGTAACACTTGCATCCTGCCCTGCAAGGAGGTTTGGTTCTTTGAGTTGTAAATAAAACCACTGTTCATTCTGTGGTCTGTCGATTCATTCATCGAATCATCAAGACCAAGAGCCTGGAACTCCAGTGTTAGAAATCCCTTATCAATAGTGATTCATATGATGTACCTGGATGAAATACATTGAAAATATCCCAGAAAAAATTCATGATTCTACCTGCCATTATGAACATTTGTGATTCATAGAAGGAGGTCAGAACATCAGCATTAGCAGGAATTTGGAAGAAGTCAATTCCAGCTGTCAGGGATGACTTTGAGCAGACGCCCTCAAACTATGGCCCACCTAGGACATTTACCCGGCCCGCTGGGTGTTTTTGCCACAGCTGCCTGTCGTGCTTAGCAGCTGACTTGTCCCAGGACCCACAGTCTGGTCCTCCAACAGTCTGAGGGACAGTGAACTGAGCCCCTGTTTAAAAAGTTTGAGGATCCCTGACTTTAAGGGTTTAGGATGTCAGCTTAGGATGTTTCACCCCAGGCGTGGTCCAAGAAGCATAAGGACTAAATTAGAAATGAAGCCTGAACATGTCGCTGTGCTGCTGCAGTCTCATGCTCAACCTTGAACTGATGAGGAGTGGCTTCTTATGGATGAGTAAAGAACGTGGTTTCCTGAGACGGATTCTACTCCCAGAGAAAATGCTGTGAACATTGTTAAAGTGACAACAAACGATTTAACATACACATCAACTTCGTTGATACATCAGTGGCAGAGTATAAGAGGATTGACTCCAATTTCTAAAAGCTATGTAATAGTTTTAATTTTGGCTATCCCTTGGCTGTAGCTTTGTAGTCATTTTAATGACAATATTTTCAGTGTGCTCTTTAACTTTTGTGAATATTTCATCAGGTGTGTAAAGTCTATTACTAATTTTTCCAAATGTTTGAACACAATTCCAAACACTGCCTTTCCTTTCCAGCTCTGCAGAACTCTCTCCTGAAGCTGACTCCCGGTACCCACCTCAAGGTGCGGCCCTTTGGGCCTCAGTGAGCTGTCACCTGAGGTTCTCCATGGTTGTTCTCCCATTTTAGGTCCCCTGTTTTCTATGTTCCCCATTTCTTCTTCTTTCTGTATTTGAGTCTCTTTTGACTAAAACTTGTTGTCTGGTGCTGTGGTCCCAGCCCCCAGGCCACAGGCTTCACTGGATGGCTGGGAACTGGGCCCTGCACAGCCGCAGGTGAGCCGCAGGCGAGCCGCAGGCAAGTGAGTGGAGCTTCATCACGGCCGGGCTCCACCTCCTGTCAGATCAGTGGTGACAGGAGACTTTCAAGCGTGTGGACCCTACTGTGTGTGAACCCCATGTGTGAGGTATCTAGGCTGTGGCTCCCTATGAGAATCTAATGCCTGATGATCGAAGGTGGAGCTGAGGTGGCGATTCTGGCACTGGGGAGCGGCTGCAAATACTGATTATCATTAGCAAAGAGGTTTGCACAAAGACCATGGTAGAGCTATTGCTGGCAGACTCATATCAAAACCTTATCAGTGAATGGCAAGTGACAATTAAGCTTCATCAGGGGCAGGCTTTATAGTAAATGCCCGTGAGCATTTTACTTCCATTGTAAAGTTGTATCTGGGCAAGTGAGCTGGTGTTCCTCAGTGTGCAGCCGCATCTGGTGGCAGGCTTAGGGTCACAATCCTACACTATTTTAGTTGCCCGGGGGCCCGCCACTATTTTATTTCCCACTTCATACGTGCCTCTTTCCTGCCCTGCTTGCTGTCTCAATCCCGTTTGGGTAAGTGCAAAGCCAACCCTGGAAAAATGAATAAACAACAAACAGCACGGAAGAGCTTCTCCGAAAAGGGGGAAAGACCCAATGATGAGGCAGCAGAAGACTCCGAGCCTGCCAACAAAATGAAAGCTGCATTTAAAAGAAAATACCAGGAGTCTTACTTAAATTATGGGTTCTCTGCAACAGGTGATTCACATTCTCCAAGCCTGCTTTGTATAACATGTGGCAACCAGCTATCCAACGAAGCCATAAAACCTTCAACCCTGCTTTGCCACAAGGGGCGCGAGCACCCTGCATCAAAAGACAAGCCTTGGAGTGTTTCAAACAAACAAAAAACATGAACACAAAGAATAGGAGCAATTATTGAAGCCACCACTTCTTCCAATGTGTCAGCACTGAGAGCACAGTCTCAGCCACTAACTGCACTGCTAAAGCTGAGGACTCTTCACCCTTGGAGAGCAGTTGTCCTTGCCCACTGCTAAGGACATTTGCTGTGACTTTTTAGGAGAGGCTGCAGTTGAAGGGGGCATGTGTTCCTCTGTTGGTTAGAACCATAACTAGACAGATTGACAAAACTGCAGAGGATAATTGTTAAAGAAGATTAGTGAATCACTGTGGTATACAATCCTGGTTGATGGGTCTAACAATGTCAACAGCAAGGCAACAAAGCTTGTTTCTGTGTGATATACTTCTCAGGAAGACATGCATGAGGATGGGATATGTGCACTTTTGTTGCCAACCAACCCCGCAGCTGTGAAACTACTCAAGTCTTTGAGTGATTGACTTATCAGGAAAACTAAATTGGTGATTTTGTGTCAGTATGTGCAGGACAGAGCAGCTTCCATGACTGGACGGTTTTCTGCTTTCACTACTCAGGTCAAGAAGTTGCTTCTGAATGTGAATCTACACACTGCATCATCCATGGAGAAATGCTGGCTAGCCAAAAATTTTACCTGAAGTAAACAGTGTTTTATAGGAAGTGATTAAAATGATCAACCCTATTAAAGTACATGCCCTTAACTCATGTTTGTCCATGCAGCTCCATGAGGAGCTGGACACAGAGCACACATGTCATCCCTTATACACAGAAGAGAGATGGCTTCCTAAGGTAGATCATTGACCAGAGTATTTTGAGTTATGAGAGCTGCTCCAGAGATTTCTCTTAGAAAAACAGTCCAATACAGTTATTTGTTTACTGGCTAAAAAATCCCCCACAGACAGTGCCATGTGAGCTGGTAAATGTCATGATGCAAGGGCCATGTGTTGTTGGCCAAGATTTTCAGTTAAGATCTCCCTGTTTCTCTATGAATGTTTACTTGGTCTTCTGTGCTTCTCACAGTTAGCTGATGATTTTGACCCACAATTTGATAAATTTTTGCAATGTTTCTGTCAGTTCTGCTTTTACTGGCTGCCCTGACCTCTCTTCATCAGTGACATTTTCTCTCCTCTCAGAAAAATGTTTAATCCATCTGTGTCTGCCATTTACTTCATGGCATTATCTCCATAAACTTGGGGTAACATGTCCCTGACTTAATTTCCACGCTTGCCAAGTTTAACAAGAATTTTATGCATGTTTGTTTATTGTTTTAATTTAAGCTCTGATATGTTCATTATGGCACACAAAGACATACAACTACAATAATGTAGGATGTGGTTAAAACTATCAGCCACATTAAAGTACATGCCCTTAACTCATATCTGTTTATGCAGCTCTGTGAGGAGATGGACACAGAGCACCACTCAGCAAGACACTGCTACACATTGACATGAACACAACTGTGAGACACTGATATACCAAGGTTATGAAAGTTTACTGATTTGTTTGTACAGTGCTGCCAATGTAAGTGCACCATGGCAAGTTTGTGAATGTAATTGTCAGATGTCATATGAAGTTTCTACATTTCCTATTGTATTTATTTCTCTCACTACTTTCTCCTTAACCCAAAGGAATGCCTAGTAGAGTTGCTGATGCATATTAATCCATAGTATTTGCTGAACGAATAAAGCTTACATCAGGTTGTTGCATGTATAGCACAAAGACTTCTAGTTTCCCAAAAAATGTCTTACCTTATTTAGGTATAAGTTCTAAAGGAAAATTTTGTCATTGCTGTTATTTTTCCTTGTTGATTATTTTTAGCTTATGGTCCTTTCTTTTTTGCAGTATAATATTTCTTCAGAACTCTTCACTCTTCATTAAACCCAGTGTAAAAACACTCATTTATCCCCTTCTTCTCATATTTGTTTCCTTACAAAGGCTCCTATGTCATGTAAAAGTTAAATGCACATTTTTCCTTTTGTTTTGTTTTCTTTTTCTTTTGTTACAGGAGCCACAGCCAATGAACCTAAGATGGGTAGAAGGAAAAGGTAAGTTTCTTTTCCTACAATGTATGGGAGGTATGGTTATGCATCTGTGTTCTATGAATTTTCTTTGTCTTTCTAGGGTAGAGAAGCAGGGGTAGCATTGAAAGGTACAAAGAAAAATAATCACAGAATTAAAATGCTTGAGTAGTGGGAGAAAAAATGGCAGACTAGAAGCAGCCTGCCAGCATGCCATGCCCAAGGAAAGAGGCAAAAGGTGAAGGCAGCTGCCTACAGATGGATTACTTTTCTCTGTAGCAGCATTGTAAAATTACAGAGAAACAACATAAGACATTCAGTGTGGAAAAAAGGTGATGGGGATACATATAACAAGGTCAGAGAACACTTAGAAAGAAATAGGAGGATAGAGAGCTGGAGCACCACACTTGCCCTCCTGGTGCAGAGTGAACCGAAGTATAAGATGGCTCCCACTGCTCCTACAGATCTGGTCAGACTGAGAATCTGCTTGGAATATGTACAAAGCCCTTGTTCCAGACAGCAGGCACAGTGGAGATCAGGCAGCTATTGAAGCCATCCTGAGCTTTTAGGTGCACCATGCCAGATCTGCATCAGGCTGGGGAGTGGAATGATTTGTAGCTTCCCTGTGACTTGAAGCCAAGTGCTCCTTCCCTAGTATACAGGAGGATCTGAGCATGAAAATTGATTAGGGTGGAGCGAGCTCCAACATGAGAGGATTTGGGTATCGCTTTAGCAGGTCCTGGATGGAGTGTGGAGAAATCCACGGTCTTTGAAGCACTTGAAGTGACATTGACCTGCATGACCTGGCATCCGTGGGGTCCCTGGGCCTGTGAAATATTTTGTCACTTGCTTAGCCAGATGATTCTACCTTCCAGTCCCCAGCTACCTTCTGCCTGCTTGGCCCTGACCCTGTCCCTCCAGGTCAGAAAAGCCTCTCTGTCCACTCAGTGGTTCTCAACCTTCCTAGTGCTATGACCCTTTAATACAGTTCTTCATGTTGTAGTGACCCCCAATCATAAAATTATTTTCATTGCTACTTCATAACTGTAATTTTTGCTACTTTTATGAATCATAATGTAAATATCTGACATTAGGCAAGCCCTGTGAAAGGGTCATTTCACCCCTAAAGGGGTCACGACCCACAGGTTGAGCACTGCTGAATGGTCTTGCTTCTGGCTCAGGGGCTCTGCTCAAAAGCTCTGCCTCTGGCCTGATGCTGTAAACAAAGGCTCTGTCCCTGTGCCTCTAGAACTCCTCCCAGGCCCAACACTATCCCCAAGACTCCACTGCTGCACTTGGACCCCAAGACCCTGTCCCAGAGACCTCATCACCACAGCAGGGTGCTCTGCCAGAGAAAGGTCAGTGCCCAGCCAGGGAAAATCCTAGCCTCAAGCTTCCAGTGCACAGCAACCTGCTTTGAGCAAATGCTTGTAGCTCAATAACTCATGACAACCTCATCCAGCTGCTACTGTTACCTCTATGGGGAGATCTTTGGTAGAGAAATCTTCATAAATACCATCCTCAGTTAAAAAGGCCTTGCCCAGCTCCCAACTCAAAACATCCTACAGTTATCTAGTGAGCAACTCAACCAGCACTCAGCACAAGCCTGGGAAGAGGCAATTACAGTGAACAGAATAAATCAGAACAGCTACATGACAAGCTGCTCATGCACAAGCCCCTCCTCTGCCAAGTCAATATTTCAGACTAGGGGAAGAAAAGTGCCCCCTCGAGTGAACTCACCTTACTCTAATCAAGCAGAGAGTTCCTAGCAAGAAACAGGAGTCCTGTACCTATTAGCCCTGAATTGAGAAAAAAGGTCTCAGATGAGAAGAAACCAACAAAAGAACTCTGTCAACATGAAAAATTGAAACAGATCAACACCACCAAGGGATAACAATAGAGTTACAGCAGTAAACCCCAACTACAGGGAAACTGTCAAAATGACAGAAACAGGTTTCAAAATATGAATGGAAAATAAGATTAATGGAATTGGACAGAACTTTGAAAACCAACAAAAAGAAGCCCCCCAAACATTTCAGAAAATTAATGGAAAAGTCCCTAAAGAACTTGACAAAATTAGGAAGATTGTAATTGAACTTAAAGAAATGACAGAGCCTTTCAGGGGGGTTTAAAACACAGTAGAATGCTTCAGCAACAGACTGAACCAAGGAGAAGAAAGAATCTCAGAGTTGAATACAAAGCTCTTTAGCTAACTCAATTATTTAAAGAGGCAGAGAAGAGAACAACAAAGGCAGCATAATTACTTAGAGAAATGTGGCACTATGGGAAGCAAATAAATGTATAATTACAGGAATACCTCAGGGAGAAGAAGAAAACCAATGCATGGAAAATCTATTTGAGGGAATTACTATGGAAAACTTACTTTCTAATTCCTTCAGATGATTCATTAGATTTTTGATTTGTGATCTTTCTGTCACCAGAAATCCAGACACGAGATGATCATTGAACTCCAGTAAGTTTCATAGTAAATAGGACATCTCCAAGACACCTGGTATTCAACCTATAAGTCGAATGAGAGCAAATTCTCCAAGCAGCTACAACTCAGCAACAACTGACCTACAAGGGAAAATGTATCAAGATTACTGGAGACTTCTCAGTAAAAATCCTACAAGCCAGAAGAGAATGTGCCCCTGAGAATCTGTGTTAAGATTCTCAATCTTAAACAGAATGCCTGCCATCCTAAAATTTTGCATTATCCAAAATTAAGTTTCACATTTGGTGGAGAAATTTTCCAGACAAGCAAACACTGAGGGAATTTGTCAAGACCTAAATGCTTTGCAGGAATTACTCAGACCTGCAATGTATACTGATTAGCACAATAGACAGCCACCAATGTGAAATTACCTGAAAGCTCAAGTTTAGTGCCCAGATACCACAATAGATGTCAAAGCAACAAAAGTAAAGACAAAGATGGTCACTACATAATGGTGAAGAGAACAATTCAACAAGAAGACATAATGTCCTAAATATTTGTGCATCTAAGACAAGTACATCCAGATTTATAAAGCAAACCCCAGTAGATCTAAACAACATGATAAAAAGCAGCATCAAAATAGATGGGGACTTCAATATCCCACTTACAGAAGCAGTAAATAAACATGGAAACAATGGACTTAAACAGAAATCTGGAACAAATGGGTCTAACAGACATTTAAAGAACATTCTACTACAAAATTATAAAATATACATTCTTCTCATTAGCACACAGGACATGCTTCATGATTGATCACTTTTTAGGCCACAAAAAGTCTCAACAAATTCAAAAACATAGAAATCATACCTTGTTTCTTCTCAGACCATGGTGGAATAAATTAGGAATCAACTCTAAGAGAAACATTCAATTTTACACAAAGTCATCAATTAAACAACTGATTGTAGAACAATTATTGAGTCAAGCAGGAAATTAAGATGGAAATCATAAGATTATTTGAACTAAATACAAAGGAGACACACGTTATCAAAATCTGTGGGATTTAGCAAAAGCAGTCCTAAGAGGAAATTTCATATCCTTAAATGCCTACATCAAAAAGACAGAGAGGTCAGAAATCAATACTCTAATGAGTAATCTCAAGGAATTAGAAAAAGAAGAGCAAACCAATTGTAAGCTCAGCAGAAGAAATAACTAAGGGCAGGACAGAACTAATTGAAATAAATTATTAAAAAATTATACAAAAATTAATGGAAACATAAAATTGACAGTGCTTTGAAAAGACAAACAAAAAAGTGACAATCCTCTTACTAGATTAACCAACAACAAAAAGAAAGAATGTTAATTAGCTCAATTAGAGATGAAATTAAAAGGCTATATCATTGGTACCATGGAAATACAAAAATCATCTCTGAGTACTATAAAAGTCTCCATGCCCATAAACTTGAAAATTTTGAGGAAATAGATAATTCTTGGAACACATAACCTACCCAGACTCAGTCAGGAAGTTATAGAACTCTGGAACAAACCAATATCAAGTAATTAAATTAAAGCAGCAATAAAATAATCTTCCAACAACAACAAAACATCCTGGACAGATGTTTTCATAGCCAAATTTTACCAGACTTACAATGAAAAATTGGTACATATACAGCAAAAGTTATTTAATATCATTAAGGAAAGAATCTTCCCCAACTCATTCAAGAAAGCATTATCACCTTGATACCAAAGCCAGGAAAAGACACAACAAAAAAAGAAACTACAGACTTATATCCCTCATGAATATAGGTGTAAAGTTCTCAATAAAATCCTAGCAAACCAAATTCACTAGTACAACAAAAAAATAATCCTCCATGACCAAGTGGGCTTTATTCCAAGGATACAAGGATGGTTCAACATACCTAAATCCATAAATGTGATTCACCACAAAAACAGAAGCAAAAACAAAGACTATATGGTCATCTCAATGGATGAAGGAAAACCGTTTGACAGATTTCAGCACCCTTTTATGATAAGAATTCTTAACAAAATAGGCATCAATGAAGCATACCTCCAAATTATAAAAGCCATATACAACAAACCAACAGCCGACATCATTTGGAAGGGGAAACATTGAAAGAATTCCTGCTTAGAACTGGGATTCAACAGGGTTGCTATCATCACTTCTATTCAACATAGTGCTGGAAGTCTCAGACAGAGCAGTTAAAGAAGAGAAGAAAATCAAGGGTATCCTAATGCAGAAAGAAGAGGTCAAACTACCATTCTTTGCTGACAATATGATCTTATATCTAGAATGATTCTGCCAAGAGACTCTTGGAGTTGATAAATAAATTCAGTGACATATCAGGTTACAATATCAATGTACACAAATCAGTAGCATTCCTATACACCAACAACAGTCAAGCTGAGAATCAAATCAAAGACTCAATTCTTTTCACCATAGCAGCAAAGAAAATAAAATACCTGGGATATATTTAAACAAGGAGTTAAAAAAAAAAATCTCTACAAGGAGAACTATGAAACACCAAGGAAGGCAATTACAGAAGATGTAAACAAATGGAAAAATATACCATGCTCATGGATCGGCAGAATCAACACTGTTAAAATTCCATACTACCCAAAGTAAGTTCAGATTCAATGCAGTCTCCATCAAAATACCAATGTCATTCTTTGCAGATCTGAAAAAAATAATTTTATGGTTTGTGTGGAACCAGAAAGGAACCAAAATATCCAAAGCAAACTGTAAGCCAAAAGAACAAACCAGGAGGTATTCAAGCTGTACTTCAAGCTGTACTACATGGCTATCATAACCAAACAGCATAAAAACAGAGACATGACCAATGGGTCAGAACAGAGAACCCGGATATGGGAACATCCCCATATTGTCATCTGTTCTTTGACAAAAACAAAAACAACATACTCTCAGGAAAAGAATCCCTGTTTGGATAGCCACATGTAGAAGATTGAAATAGGATCCACCCCTTTCACCACACACAGAAATTAATTTGAGATGGATAATAGACTTAAACCTAAGGCATGAAACTATAAGAATTCTAGCAGAAAATGTTAGAAAAACTCTTATGGGTATCATCCTAGGCCAAGAATTTATAAGAAAACCCCAAAGGCAATTAAAGCCACAACAAAAATGAATAAGTGGGACTTAATTAAAAAAGCTTCTGCACAGCCAAGGATACAATCAATAGAGATATGATCAATTCAGAATCAATGATTCTGAATCAATGTACAGAATAGGAGAATATGTTTGCATACTATACCTATATAGTATCAGCCCTCATAAAGGGCTGATAACCAGGATCTATGAATAAATCAAGGAAATCAGAAAAAGAAAAATGAATTAAACCCATAATAAAGTGGGCAAAGGACATGAACGGAGGCTCTTCAGAAGAATGTAAACTAATGGTCAATAAACATATGCAACAATTCGCAGTGTCTCTAATCATCAGGGAAATGCAAATCAAAATCATAATAAAATATCATCTAACTTCAGTGAGAATGGCTTTTATCAAAAAGTCTCAAAAGAACAGACGTTGGCATGGATGTGGAGAGACAGGAACACCTGCACACTGTTGGTGGGACTGCAAGCTAGTACAACCCCTAAAAGTTCGACTGCCATTCGCTCCTGCAACCCCACTATTGGATATTTGCCCAAAGGACTCAAAGCTATTTCATCAGAAAGACACATGCACTCACATGTTTATTGCAGTACAATTGACAGTCGCAAAGATGTGGAATTAACTCAAGTGTCCATCATCACACAAGTGGATTAATAAAGTGCGGCATATGTAAACTATGGAGTAGACACAGCTACACACACAGAAAAATGGTGAACTAGTACTTTTTGTAACAGCCTGAATGGAACCAGAGACAATTCTCCTAAGTGAAATATCACAAGAATGGAAAGCCAAACACCCTTTGTTCTCACTATTAAATTACAACTAATCAATCAACACTCACATGCACTTATGGAAGCAAAACTCAATGGAAATCAAGCAGGTGGAAGGTGGAGGGGAGGAGGGAATGTGTAAAATCACGCCTGATGGGTACAGTGCATACTATGTAGGTGATGATGGCACATTTATAATTTTGACCCAAACTGTACAAAAATAATTCATGTAAACCAAACATTTGTACTCTTACAATATTCTGAAAAAAAATAAATTTTCCCCATGTCATTATATATTCTCAAAAGACAAAGTGTTTGCTGATATTTCACTATAGCACTACAAATTGATTTATCTCTTCCCTATACACACTTGGCTATTCTGTTGATGTTTATTGAATGACTAATTTGTTTCAGGCACTGTTGTGGGTGCTGGAAATACTTCAGTGACCAAGGAAAAGCTCCTGTCTCCATGAAATTTACATTTATTTACTTTATATTATAATTGTTGCTTTTTCTTTTGCTGTTATAATACTGAAAACAAATGATAGCATATCAGTATTTAACCCATCTCTGATTATTTCCTCATGGCATAATTTTTTCAGTAATGTTTTCAACTTTTACCCAGCTTTTATTATGAATAATTAAAAATACAAAAATTTTAAATGAATAATATTAAGTGTACATATACAAATATGTATACTTGCATATATAAACACACGTTTGAAAGAAAATTGCTGACTCATACTTTATCTAAATACTTCACTGCGTTGACTTGTGTCTGTAGTTCAGCAGCTAGGGCAGGGGTTCTCAAACTTTTTAAACAAGGGGCCAGTTCACTGTCCCTCAGACCATTAGAGGGCCAGACTGTGGGACCTAGGACAAGTCAGCTGCTAAGCAGGACAGGCAGTGGCAGCAAAAACACCCAGCAGGTGGGATAAATGTCCTAGGCAGGCTGCATGTGGCCCGCAGGCCATAGTTTGAGGACACCTGGGCTAGGGCATTGGCCACATACACCAGGCTGGTGGGTTCAAACTCAGCTCAGGCCTGCCAAACAATAATGACAACAATGACAAAAAATAGCCAGGTGTGGTGGGCACCTGCAGTCTCAGCTATGTGGGAGGCTGAGGCAAGAGAATCACTTAAGCCCAAGAGTTGGTACTGTGAGCTGTGATGTCACAGCACTCTACTGAGAGCAACATAGTGAGAATCTGTCTCAAAAAATAAAGACATAAATAAAATAAATAAATACTTCACTGAGTATCTTCTAAAAAGGGCAAATTTTTCTTACATAACCACAATATCATTATCATCTAAAGGAATTAATCCTACATAATATGAACTGATATCCTGTCCATATTCAAATTTTCCCAGTTGCTCTAAAGTTTCTTTTATAGCTTAAAATCAATAGAATCCAAAACGAAGTGATGTGCTGCACTTGGTGGTTATATCTCTTCCTTTCTC
Source organism: Galagoides demidoff (assembly GCA_963574575.1). NCBI lineage: Eukaryota > Metazoa > Chordata > Mammalia > Primates > Galagidae > Galagoides > Galagoides demidoff. The sequence continues at coordinate 11,977 of CAUYQV010132498.1, forward strand.
TCTCTGCTCTCATCAAAATAGTTGTAAGTTCACATGCAGTGGTAAAATACAATAGAGATCTGTGTACACTTTGCCCAGTTTCCCCAGTTGTAACATTTTGCACAACCATAGTATTGCAACTGAGTTATTGACATTGATTGGCCCGGTTTTATTACACATATATAATGAGTTCTATATAATTTTTATCACCTGTGTAGGTCCACATACCTAGCACCACAGTCAAGATACTGAACAGTTTCAACATCAAAGGATCTCTTTAGCTGCTCTGTGAGAACCACATCCATAACCCTCTTATTCCCCGTCCTCATCCCATGCCTGACCCCTGGCAACCACTAATCTCACCATTATTTCTGCAAATCTATCAACAATGTTATGTAAAATAATCATACAGAATGTCATCTTTTGGGACTGATTTTTTTAGACTCAGCATAATTCCCTGGAGATTGATCCAAGTGGTTACATTAATCAATAATTCACTTTTTTTATTGCTGAGTTATAGTCCATGGTATGTATCATAATTTGTTGACCGTTTTCTTGTCGATGGACGTCTGGGATAGTCAGATCCCAGTTTGGGTATTACAAATAAAGCTGCTATAAACATTTTTGAAAAAAGAAAGAGAAAAGTTTTGAGAAGTGCATTAGCTTGCTAGAGGGCAATAAGAAAATGCCACGGGCTGAGTGACATAAACAGATTTATTTTCTCACACTTCTGGAGGCTGGAAGTCCATGGTCAGCGCTGTGAGCAGGGTGGACTTCCTCATTTCTGCTGGGGCTTTGCTCCTTGTCTTGTAGGTGGTTTCTCCTTGTGTCTCCCTCCACCTAGTGTTTCCTCTCTCCGCTTTTTAAATTTTTTAAAAAATTATTATCAAGAGGATTTTTTCACCCAGGATGTTTTTTGATAAAGGCATTTAAAGAACATTAAAACCCCGGGATCTTTATCTGGGAGTAAAGTTTAAATAGTGCTTATAGATGATTCCTGTTAAGTAACTAATGCTGATATAGCTTCATTTAAGGAACATTAAAAACCCGGGATCTTTATCCATAGGAGTAAAGTTTAAATAGTGCTTGTAGATGATTCCTGTTAAGTAACTAATGCTGATAAAGCTTCAATACACAGCCCTAAATATCTCATGGTTGGTTTCTCAATTAGACACAAAGTGCAGCAATGATAACTATTAGAATAACTGCACCCAAATCTCTCATGCTGTCTACACAAAGGAAACCTTATAATTTATTTTGTGAAACTGACACTGTTTTGAAAGTGAAAATGTGGAAAGGACCATCAATTATGCAGCAACCCTGGTGATGAACCAGGACTGTCCTGAACAAAGTGGGTGGCGTGGTCTTCTTACTGACACTGCAGATTGGATCGGGAGGGTCTGTGCTGCTGTAACAAAGCACTTTATCTTGGGTAGCTTGAACAAAAGCAGTTACCACTCACAGTTCTAGAAACTGAGGAATCCAAGTTGAAGGTGCCTGCAGGTCTGGTTTGCTGCCTGGTCTGCAGAAGACCATCTTCTCTCTGCAGCTTCACATGACCTAATTACCTCCCAATGACCTCACCTCCTGGCACCATCACATTGGGGTTGGGATTTCAATGTTTTGAATATTGAGGACACCCAAACATTCAGTCCATGGCAAAACCTCAGGCCTACAATTTATAGAGGAGAAAGTTGGTATAAGGTTTTTAACAGTCTAGGGCAGTGGTTCTCAACCTTCCTAATGCTTCTAACCCTTTAATACAGTTCCTCATGTGGTGGGGACCCCCAACCATAAAATTTTTTTTGTTGCTACTTCATAACTGTAATTTTGATACTGTTATGAATCATAATGTAAATATCTGATATGCAGGATGGTATTAGGTGACCCTTGTGAAAGGGTCATTCAACCCCCAAAGAGGTCACGACCCACAGGTTGAGAACTGCTGTTTTAGGGGCTATACACAGTACTGATGGATTTGTAACATAAAATTTGGGATTACTATTTTAGTAGATAGTATAGACTATATATTGAGTCTATCTGAAGGAAAATATATTGAATAAGGAAACCAAAGTAATAGTTTTTTGAAGTCTGAGATTCATCATTAATCAAAATAGGGTTTAAACATATTAGAAATAAAAGATTTCCTCCCTAATTAAATGGTTAATCGTCACATTCCATTTCTAACACCACTTATCAAGGCTCAGGACTGGCCCGGTCTGGGGCCCAGCTTAGCTGGGTTCTGGATGCATACCGCTAAGCTACCTTGCTCAGGAACAATTTCTCTTAGGTGCCTGAGGGCTTTACTTTAGCTGGAGAGAGAGAGAGAGAGATAGTCTTTGAGAGAGTAAAGCAGTCTTAGAAAAATAGATCTTAGTCTTTAGTAGAGCTTGGTTATCTTCAGCAGAGAGATGCCGTGCTGGCGTTCTGCAGGCAGGAGAGGAGACAGAGTCCGAGTAAGCAGGTCCGTGATAGAATGTGCACACTCCCAGCTGCCTTCTCCTCCAGCCTAATATAAGGCTGACCTTGTGCCTCTCAACAGCACAGGTGTAGAGAATGCCAATTCATCAATGCTCTCATCACCTGAGCTCTCATGCTTGTTAGGAGCGCTAAATCCCTCTCCATGCCCTTTTTCACTAAGGTGTTCCATTATTGAGCTATACAGGTATTTCTTATAACTCTCATTCCTCCTAACCATAGGCTATACAGTTAATTAGTTGTATAATGGAAAGCATTGCCATATTCTACTAAGGGAGCCTTTTGTACATTCAGACAGTACCTTCACTAAGCAGTGAAAAATAAAAATTAAAGAAAAAAAAGCCTTCCCCAAACACCTCAGTGCAAAATGTAATGTGCCCCCTCTTCTCTTTATTATAAAAACAGCTCATTGTGCCATACATAGGTACTACCTTTATTAACTAAATAACACCCCTTTTGATAAAATAAAATGGTTCCCCATAAACTGTGAAACTTAATTATGACAAGATAATTAAACAGATAATTTGCTGTTATAGATGACTTCAAAAATGCCAGGCAAACTTACATTTTCATCATGATGACTAGACATTAGTAAAGCTGATTATTTTTTGCAGTTTTTATTCTATTTGAGCCCCTTGAATGATGTTGAGTTGTGCTGTCTTGTTTAAATTTGTTCATTTTCTTCCTGAGATAATATTTCATTATTTTAATTTGCATTAAATTAATTTGCCTTATGTCTGTATACTCCCAGCCAAAACAATGACAAGAAATGTCAAAAAATTAATAAAAAACATACTCCAGAAAAACTTGTATCAATTTCTTAACATTTTAAACAAACAATTGCCCCAAATTTGCAGAAAGCTTAAAATTTTTTTCAATTTGCTTTTTGATGACTGAACTTGCAATAGTCTCATACTGATAACAATTTGATTCTAATACATTTCTTGAAAATGTTCTATATATTTTTCTACACATTTTTCATGAAGACATTTTCATTCAAAATAATTGAGTTGGGTTAAAAAAAATTCAATATATTCGTTTTAGCCCATGAAATCCATATCTATTGCTGTTTGGTTAAAACAAGTTATATGATGGAAATACGAAATTATAATCTATTCACATAAAAACGACTGAACACTCAGAGCTATGTTGACAAGCCTAAACAGACAAAGAAAAATATTGGAGACATTATTACATCTTGGTGAAATTTTTGTTCTCCAGAATTGTGAAGCAGAAAATAAAATAGAATTAAAAAATCAGTTATCACTTGACTGTAAAGACAATAACATTGGTCATTTCATATCAAATCAATTCTAATGAACTTTTGTGTTCTTTTGTTAACAGACTCCAAAATATCAAGTAACTTAATTGCTGAAGCAATTGTCTTTGTCCCTGTTAACAAAGTATTCTGAATCATTTTGTCTAAAAAGTAACCAAGAGTTTTCAGGGGGGTTTAAGTATGCCTTTCGGACTGGTAAAATCTGTATCTAATACTCTCCTTGTACTGTAAGATAATTAAGGTACACTAAATTCTGCTGTGATTATATGGAGTAATGTATTAACAGGATAAATTTAATAAGTACAGTTATCTACTGTGATTTTATTTTATTTTATTTATTTTATTTTTTTTTGAGACGGAGCCTCAAGCTATCGCCCTGGGTAGAGTGCCATGGCATCACAGCTCATAGCAACCTCCAACTCCTGGGCTCAAGCGAGTCTCCTGCCTCCGCCTCCGAAGCAGCTGGGACCACAGGCGACCGCCACAATGCCCGGCCATTTTTTGGTTGCAGCCATCATTGTTGTTTGGTGGGCCCGGGCTGGGGATGCAAACCCACCACCTTAGGTGTATGTGGCTGGCGCCTTAGCCGATTTAACCACAGGCGCGGAGCCTGTGATTTTATTTTCATGTCACATTTATATTTTCTTTGTTACACTATAACTCGGCTGTGCCTACCATTTGGGTTATGAGGGCTACAATGTAACTGAATAATTTGGTAACGCACAGGTAATAGTGGAATTTCATCTACACTATTTTCACTGAGACCCAGTGCTAAAGCAAATCATATGTGCCATAGATTATAATGGCAATAAAAGGAAACAAGCTAAATATTCATTAATAAAATACTGGTAAAATAAATTATGGGTGCTTATTTCAAATAAAAAGCTCTCTCAGTGTGTACTGATAAATGATAAAGTGCAGTTGTAGGACTCACATATATTTAAATCTGTTTAAAATATATAATGCACATGTATAAGCTTGTATCCGCATAGCAAATGTTTGGAAAGAGATCTTTGGAGTGGAAGAGTGGTTAGGGGAAGGAGGGAGGCGTTTGTTTTTTATTGTGTTTTTCTGTATGGAGTCATCCAAAAACAAAGCCGTGAGCAGCATCACCGCTATTTATTTAATCTAATTAATTAAAACGAGACTCTTGCAAAGATAGGAATAGAAATTTTATAAAACAAAACAAATTACAAATCTACAGAAAAATGTATGCCATTAGTATCTTAACATAATAGTCAGATCTTTTAAAAAGTCATGCCAAATTTATATTTTGTTTTAAGAACAATTTTTTGATTGATAATGATGTCATACTGATTTCAAATTATAACCTCGTCATAGTCATAGCTGTAATTAATATCATTAAAACTTTTAACTCTCGTGGCTCCTTACAGAATACATTGGGTAGGTCCCCTAAATTCTGTGACTGATTCAGGGTCTGAAAGCCATGGAGTGAATATCATAGAGTTATAAAATCAAGAGAAACCACATTGTTATCCATGGATACACGTCTTACTTCTGCTTTGTTCAAAATCTTCCAATACTGAATATTATTGCATTTATTGTACAGGGCCTTCTATCAAAACTTTCAGTAGTATTGATTGATTTTTGAATCAATAAGTGTTTCACAGTTGTACGAAACATGAAGCATTTTTGTGTCCCTTCCTCCAAGTTCTGTGTATGATGTAGTCTTATTCACTCATCCTGGTTTCTTGGCAATTTTTGCAAATCCAGCCATAGCATACAAAGACCTGTGGTTTCACAGGATGGTCCAGTCTGTACGAACACAGAGGCAAATCCTCCAGAAGGCAGTGAGGGAAAGAGCTTCCCTCCCTTTCAGCAACTTCAGTAATTGATCCAGCTGTTTGAACAATTACACATACGAAGGGGACATAATGACCTTAATCTATAAGATCTGTATCTAAATAGTCATTAATAACAAAGTTCTAATGGCCAAATAATAAACAATGTTTGATTCGTGATTAAGAATATGACAGCCTGTGGTTTGGCGCCTGCAGCTCAAGCGACTAAGGCACCAGTCACACTAGAGCTGGGATGTTTGAA
>CAUYQV010132499.1:0-25443 GCA_963574575.1 Galagoides demidoff
GGTCCCAGCTACTTGGGAGGCAGAGGCAGGAGACTCGCTTGAGCCCAGGAGTTGGAGGTTGCTATGAGCTGTGATGCCATGGCACTCTACCCAGGGGAATAGCTTGAGGCTCCGTCTCAAAAAAAAAAAAAAAAAAAAAAAAAAGAAAGGCTTTGTTCAATAACAAAGTGAAAGTTACCATCCTAAAGAAGATATTAAAAAATTATCAACTAGTTCAAGACTGCAATCTACTATAATAGAACACCTTCTGCCACTATTAATACTTCACAATAAGACAAATGAGACCACAACCTGAAATTGTTCAGAATGACTAGAAGAGTCAGATACTTTCTTTTACATTGAATGTTAAGGCTACTTGTCTTACTAATTATTAACTTTCTTATGCATCATTTTATTGATTCTTTAACTCATTTTTCTGATACCAAATTCAACTACTTTGAATCTAACCCATACTATGTTGTCAGATTAATCTTTCTTTTTTCTCTCTCTCTCTCTCTCTCTTTTTTGAGACAGATTCTCACTGTCTCACTTTGTCACTCAGGTAGAATGTCACTTAGGGTGTCATAGCTCACACCAGCCTCAAACTCTTGGGCTTAAGTGATCCTCTTACCTCGACCTCCCACCCAGCTATTTTTAGAGACAGAGTCTTGCTCTTGCTCAGGCTGGTCTTGAACTCCTGAGCTCAGGCAATTCGCCCACTTCAGCCTCCCAGCGTGCTAGGATTATAGGCATAAACCGCCACAGTCAGGTCAAATTGGTCTTTCTTAAATATCATTTCACCCGGTCACTCTGTTGCAAGGGCCTTCGATATATCTCAACTGCCTAAAGTATAGAGTCTACATTATCTATGTGGCCTACTGCTAAACATTGATAAATACTATTAACCAGTTAACCAGTATTAACTGAAATACTTGCTGTTCATTCATATATTGCTTACTCTATTCCATTTTTCTACAACATCATTCCCATTTCCCCAATTTTAGGTACACATTCAAAATTTTTCCTATTCTTAAAATTCAATTCAAACGTTGTTCTATCCAGGAAGAGTTCCTATTCAAAATAATCTCTTTTATCTTTCATCAAACAATTTCTGTGTACTTTGCTCATGCACCATTCCATCTTTGTTTTTTTGTTTTTTTGTTTTTTTTGAGATGGAGCCTCAAGCTATCCCCCTGGGTAGAGTGCCATGGCATCACAGCTCACAGTAACCTCCAACTCCTGGGCTCAAGCGAGTCTCCTGCTTCAGCCTCCCAAGTAGCGAGGACTACAGGTGTCTGCCACAACACCCGGCCATTTTTTGGTTGCAGCCATCATTGTTGTTTGGCAGGCCTGGGCTGGGGATTCGAACCCACCACCTTAGGTGTATGTGGCTGGCACCTTAGCCGCTTGAGCCACCCCATTCCATCTTTGAATCAACGTCCTATTATTGGAGACCCCAGGGCTCAATCACTGATCCCCTCCCTTTCTTTATCTGCACTCACTCACTTTTTGGATGAGCTTGTCCAACCTCATGGACTTAAACACCATCTATTTGCCAGTGTCACCTAAGTTGTTTCATTCTACCCAGTCTTCGCTTCAGTGTCCCAGATCTATTACCACGTCCCTACTTAATGTCCCCTCCATGAAGTTTAATGAACTTTTGAAATATAACATGCACAAAACTGAACTCTTGACCTTCCACCCCAAATTTCCCTTTCTCCTGTCTCAGGAGTGATAACACTATTCTTGCGGTTACTCAAATACTTTGAGTACTCTTCTATATATCTCTCTTTCCCTCACAAATTCCATTCAATCCATTAGGAAAACCTTTAGGCTTTATCTTCAAACTTTATCAAGAACCAAACCAGTTGTCAATAATTGTCCTACTATCACCTGGTTTTATTTAACATTGTCCCCTTTGTGTGGATTTTCACAGCATTTCCCTAGTCACTCACTAAGATTTTACTTTACCATTTGCCACGCAGTAGCCAACAGTCTACAAAGGTCTACATGATGTCCTTCTCTTTAAACTCATAATTTACCTCTTTCTCCCTGGTTCATTTTATTCAAGCTGCATTCATTTCCTTGATATTCCTCATCTATACCAGGCAAATTTCCATTATGGGCATTTCCAGCAACTGGTTTATCTGCCTGGAATGTTCTTCAAGATATCTTCATGGGGCTGGGCACAGTGGCTCATGCCTATAATCTTAGCACTCTGGGAGGCCCAGACAGGTGGATTTTTTGACCTCAGGAGTTCAAGACCAGTATGAGCAAAAGAAAGATGCCATCCCGATTAAAATAGAAAAAAACTAGCCAGGTGTAATGGCAGCCATCTATAGTCCCAGTGACTTGGGAGGCTGAGCAAGGAGGAGTACTTGAGTGCAGGAGTTTGAGCTTGCTGTGAAATATGACACCAAGGCACTCTAGGCTGGGGCAACAAAGTGAAACAAAACAAGAAAAAGAAAAAGAGGTCTTCATGGGGTAGCTTCTTCACCTCTATCAAGTCTTTGCATAAATATCACTTTTTTCATGAAGGTTATTCTCATCTCCGTGTTGAAAATTCCAACCCTTCTTACACTATACTATTGATCACTTCTATCATTTCTATTTTTTATCCATTATGCTTATTACCTTCTAATATGCTATATAATTTACTTACTTGTAATTTTTTTCCATCTTTCTCCATGAGGACATAAGATCTATAAGAGCAGGTAATTTTAATGTCTTGATCACAGATGTATCTCAAGTTCCTAGGTCAATGATGAATAAATCTTCTCCTTTTGAAGTTATATTACACACTGTAGTGCAGTCATTTGTGTATATCTTATCTCCCTACTCAGTTACCTCCATCAACAAAAGATCAGTGTCTGATTCATCTTTGTTACCCACAAAGTTTAGCATCTGCAATGTGTTTAGCATCTTGCTTTACACAAAAAAGGTAAGTCTTTTGGTACAAAGAATACAAACTTGAATAAATTTAATTTTTGTAATGTGGAAAATTAATTAAAATTATTTCATTAAAATGAAAATAAGTATCTTCTAGCCAGGTGTTGTGGTAGGTGCCTGTAGTCCCACCTTCTTGGGTGGCTGAGGCAAGAGAATTGCTTAAGCCCAAGATTTGGAGGTTGCTGTGAGCTGTGATACCACAGCACTCTACCAAGGGTGACAAAGTGAGACTCTGTGTCAAAAAAAAAAAAAAAGAAAAAAAAGAAAAGAAATATCTTCAGGTACTTCTCCTTCTACATTAAACAAAGAACTAAAACAAGAAAACTGGAAAGCCCGTGCTCTGGAGGATGAGAGTTGTTCATTTATGGTTCTCTGAATAGTTACTTCATTTCTTTCTGTTTATCCACATTTTCTCTTTAATCCCCAATCCATCCTCATACAGTTTTTCATTGTATCTTGATATTATATAATAAAAGATGGCTATCCATAGCATCCCAGTTTAACTTCCTCAAAAAACACATGACCCATTTGGGTTTCAGGGCATTGGCCTAGATAATAAAAACCATGCAAATGTAACTTGTCAAATTTGATTCAAGATTTTTTCTGGCCATTTAAATGGCCCTCACTACAGGCCCAAATCCCCTACTTCAGAAAACCTGCCTAGTTCAGCAGACTGCCAATGGAACAACCAAACTCACTCAAGCAATATAAGAAATCTTGAATAGGTTGAAGGATTCATTCTGACTAATTAAATCGATTCCTTTGTCCCATTCATCATCCATTCTCTTTAAATAGCTATGCCAATTTGCTTTGTCTTACTATAAGATTTATAACCTTGTGTGTTTATAGTAGAAAATAAATGGGAAGATAAGGTGAAAAGAAAGCTTAAAGCACAACAGGCAAAAAGTATATGGGTCCAATTTTCACTTGGAGGAATGTAAGATCTTTAGGCAAGTTATCCTGAGTTATTGTTTTTCTCCTCTAACTATTGATTTTCTTGTCATTGTTTCTGGTTGTCAAAAGATACCAGATCTTAGCTTCTATAAAATCCCTTGGGGGGGGGGAACATTACTTAAGTAAAACTACAACAAAAACGTAAGATATAAATTTAATCCTTTTGACATTTTACTTTTTCCTTTTTATTTATTCCTTCTAAATATTTAGCATCTTACTTTACACAGGTCGAGAATGGTCTAGCCAAACCATTTTCAGCTTTTAGCCCACTAAACTGCCTTTAGTAGCCGAGTCATTCCATGAACATAATTAAATGATTTCAGTTTATCGTCTTAAACTTTGTGATAGTTTGTTGCACAGGACTAGATAACTAGACCACATCTCAAAGCATTAGCTGTTTCTTTTGACTTCTGAGCGGTCTCTCCAACAGAACATTGATAGCCAGTTACCATTTGCAAAGGATCTGGTAAGCTGCACAGTAAGTAGTTACAAATGCTCACCCAACATAAGCCTCCAGCCTCCAGCTTCCTCCTTATAAAATGAGTCGTATGCACTATCCAGAGTCTGAGTTTCCTTTCAGTGTGAGGATTTTTAGCACGCATGAGATATGCCTTACCTTAGAAGAATGAAGTACCGTGGTGCTTGTGGGGACCTGATTCGATTTTTAGATATTTAGCTTAGCATCTCTCAAATATGTATTATGTTGTCATTTTCCTCAGTTTGTACAGGATTAGTCTATAGATTGCTCAACATTTCTTAAGGGAGAAGTAGACATCTGCATCTCTGCCTTAATTATTCTTAAATAAGGTGTGTAATTTCTTTGGATGCAAATTCAGATGCTTTCCTTTTCCACAATAATAAAGAGGAGCAGTTCTCTCAGGACCATACCAACATCACTAATGGGCAGAGTATCAGGCCCAAAGCAATTCTGGTTACTTGTTCTGGAAGGCAAATAAAAATCTCTGGGAAACGTCCTAAGGATCAGATTTGCTCACGCAGAAGTTTGCACTAACATATTCGTTTGCCCATCATTACAAATGTCAATATATTTCTGAAAATATTTTTCTTCCTTAAACAAGTAATTATTATCCCTAGCTCTTTGTTCAGTGAATCAAGCATTAGCTGGATAGCTGAAGAATTTCTTCCTACAGTTTTATCTCTCTTCCTACTGGTAGACCACAGACTTTTAGTAAGGGAACCAGTGAACTCTGGTCATTCGGGTCTGAATGAGAAGAGTGTAGCAGCTAACCAAATTATATTAGCCGTTAAAACTTAAATCTGTGCTTTTCTGAAAATCCTGAGGTAACCCTTACCCACACAGATTGCATCTGTTGTTCTTTTGAAAGTGGAGAGTGACTTTAGAATAGCCGTGAAATTATTTTTGACTGAGAACATATTGAAAGTTACCATTATCCAACTCTGGGGCTTTGACTAAAATGTAAAACACTTTTACTGAAGCATTGAAGTTCTCATTACGGAGCCCTGGCTTAGTTAAAGCATGATTGTTGACCTTCTGTGCTTAGAGCATGTGCTGTTCCACGCAGATAGAGGCTTTTCTACCAGGCTCCTTCATGGGGTATAATGGGGTGGTGCGTGCCTATCGGGAGGAGAATAGACCTTAATTTGGAATATTAAGCAGCGTAGGCACATGAAAAGCCTTCATTAAAATATTAAAAGTTCGCTAAACCCATAAGAGCTAAGAGATGTGTCCCTAGGGGTGGAAAATTCCAACCTCCAGCTCCCGCCTTATCTTAATTTCTGACATTTGTTAATAAGAAAGAAGCTTAACTGAGAAAGTCACTTTTATCCTGTGACTGCTGAAGTGTTCCTGCACCACCAAAGGATTAGCTCACACTGTACTTTCTGCAGCACACAACAGAAGGGTATAATAAACAGCCACTGTATCCCAGAAACTACCAAACCACATATTTCAGGCTCATGTTGTCAGACTGAGCTAAAGAGAGAGAAACACGTCCCTACTATTCATGTAACAATTTTCACCATGATGTTAATGGCCTCATCAAGGTTTAGTATCATAGCTATGTCAATGAACAGGCGACTGCTTACATCTTCCAGTCAGAATTTAAGAAGAATCTACCATCTGAAAATACCTAGAACAGTGCGTTTTGGATCTCCAATTTTGACTTTTTAAAATATAAAACAATACATTATCTAGTGACTAATTTTATATCAGCCGTTAGATGAGAAATGATGCATTCACCTAATTTATCATTTCCTACATTAAAGATGATGCATTTTTCAAAAATATAACCGTACAATACATGTTGTTCTAAATGCAGGTGCTTTCCGCCACCCCTGCTTTAAAATTTAGTGCCAGGAAGAAATTATTAGCAATAACATAAGTATATAAACAATGAGTATCAAAAAAGTTATAATAGCTATACTTATGTAATCTCCAGATATTGTTACTTTTAATCATTTGAAAGTCCCGTTACATCTTGGGATCTGCCATAGTGCTTGAAAAGTACACAGTTTTGCACAACTGGAAGATGTGTCTTAGAAAAAGAAAAGTACACAATGCAAGTGCTACTTGTTGAGTATAGAAATCTGTTACATGCTTTGCTCCTGCTGGGAATCTTTAATAGTGTCAGAAAGATTAACACGGGCTGGGACAGCAAATATTGCTCTAGTAACAACTAGACTAGGCAGGACTTAGTAGACCTATAAAAATTAAATTTGAAAAAAGAAAATACCTTGTGAAAAATAAGTGTATTAGACCATTGGGTATCTTAAGCAATGGGAATTTATGTTCTCAAAGTTTTGGAGACTAGAATTCCGGGATAGTTTTATTTTGAGACATTTCTCCTTGGGTTGCAGATGGCTGCCTCACCCTCTGTCCTCAGTTATTGCCTCCTCTGTTTGTGCATATTCTCCCACGCATTCCAATTTTCCCTTCTTTTTTATCTCAAAATATTGAGACAGTACGAATGTTTTGGTTACATGGATACTTCCATAGGGGCTTTGAGTTTGCTTACCAGTGGAATAGTGTTCACGTATCCAATAGGTAGGTCTTCCTTGTCCCCTCCTCCCACCCTCCCTTTACTTGAATTCCTTAATTTGATGTTGAGTTTCTATGACCTGATCTCTTTGTACCCATGTGTGTCCATCAGTTATGAGAGATTACATGTGGTGTTGTTTTTCTATTTTTCTGATCTTGAGATACTTCACCTTGGGTAATGGATTCCAATTTCATCTGAATTGCTGCAAAGACATTATTTTGCTCATTTTTGTTTGTTTGTTTGTTTGTTTTTTGGCTTAGTAACACTCCATGGCATCTATTTAACACTTTTTCTTAATTCATTCCTGAATTGTTGGACACTTGGGCTGATTCCACATCTTGGTGATTGTAAATTGTGGGGTGATAAATATTCAAGTTCAAGTGTTGTTTTAATAAAGAATGATGTCTTTTCCTTTGAATAGATAACCAGTAGTGGGTATCTGGTTTTATATCTGGGTTCTATATTCTGTTCCATTGGTCTATGTCTTTACTGTTATACCAGTATCATGCTGGGTGAATTGCTAAGTCTCCGTCTATTTCTTTGCGGAATCCCCCTGTTGTTTTCCATAGTGGGGTGTACTTATTAGCAGTCCCATCTACAGTGTGTTTCTTTCTCTCTGCATCCTCACCAGCATCCATTGGGTTTTTCTGGTTTCTGTTTTGTCTGTTTTTTAGGGATGATGTGATATCTCACTGTAGTTTTTACTTTGTGTTTCCCTGATGATTAGTGATGTTCTTTGGCCATTTGTCTATCTCCCGTGGATTCTGGATAATTAGCCCTTTAGAAGATGCATAGTTTGTGAGTTTTTTCTCCCAGTCTTTAGCATGTCTTTTTACTCTGTTGATTACTTCCTTCACTGTGCAGGATCTTTTTGATTTAATCAGGTGCCGTCTAGTTAATTTTGTTCTTACTATTTCTGCCTTTGGGGTCTTAGTCATAAACTCTTTGCCGAAGCTGTTGTCTGGAAAATATTTTCTTACATCTCCTTCTAGAATTTTTATGTTTACATTTAAGTTTTTATCCATCTTGAATTAATTTTTAGATATGACAAGAGATGGAGGTTCTTTTTCATTTAATTTAATTTATTTATTTTGTACAGAATCTCACTTTGTTGCCACTGGTAGAGTTCTCTGGCATCATAGCTCACAGTAAGCTCAGATTCTTGGGCTAAAGTGATTCTCTTGTCTCAGCCTCTCAAGTAGCTGGGACTCCAGGCACCTACCATAATGCCTGGTTATTTTTTTAGAGATGGGAGTCTCACTCTGGCTCAAGCTGGTCTTAAACTCTGAGCTCAGGTGATTGGCCTGTCTTGGCCTCTTAGAGTTCTAGGATTACAAGCATGAGCCACCATGCCTGGCCTTTTTTGTTCTTCTTCATATGACTGTCCTTTTCCCCAGCATTATTCATTGAAAACTGCTTTCTTTACCCTGTATATTTTGCTATCTACTTTTCCAAAGATTATTTGGTTTGTGGGTAGATGGTTTTATATCTGGGTTCTATATTCTGTTCCATTGGTCTATGTCTTTACTATTATACCAGTATCATGCTGTTTTGGTTACTATGGGCTTATAGGATAGTTTGAATTTGAAGTCTGGTAATGTTTTGTCACCAGATTTGTTCTTTTTGCTAAAGATTACTTGAGGTAACCAGGCTCTTTTTGGTTCCAAATGAAGCACAAAATTATTTTTTCTAGATCTGTAAAATACGATGTTTGCATGTATACACACACATACATATAGACATACATACATGTGTATATATATATATGTAATATATATATGAGACCAAGTCTCACTCTGTTGCCCCGGGTAGAGCGCTGGGCATTACTGTATTTCACAGCAACCTTAAAATCCTGAGTTCAAGTGATCCTCTGGCCTCAGCCTCCTGAGTAGCTGAGACTAGAGGCATTTGCCACCATACCTCACTTGTTTTTTTGTTTTGTTTTTGTTTTCATTTTTTAAGTAGAGATGGTGAGGGGTCTCCTCTTGATAAGGCTTGTCTCCAACTCCTGAGCTCAGCCAATCCACTCTCCTTGGCCTCCTAGAGTACTAAGATGATACGGGAAAGCCACAGGGCCCAGCCTGATGTGGGTAGTTTGATGGGGGGATTGTGTTGAATCTGTAAATCACATTGGGCAGCATGGACATTTTATTAATGTTGATTCCACTGATCCATGAGCATGAGCTGTTTTTCCATTTGTTTGTGTCATCTCTATCCCCAGTGTTTCATAGTTCCCCTTGCACAGATCCTTCACCTCCTTGGTTAAGTATATTCCTAAGCATTACATTTTCTTTGTACTATTATGAATGATAATGAGTTTTAATTTGATTCCTAGCTTAATTGTTATCAGTATATAGACATGCCACTGATTTGTGTACATTGATTTTGTAACCTGAGACACTGCTTAATTTATTTATCAAATCTAGGAGTCTCTTGGTGAAGTCTTGGTGAAGATCCTATCATCAGCAAAACAATAGTTTGACCTTCTCTCTCCCCATTTAGTTACCTAGGACTATTTTGATGAGGTTTGACTTGATGTGGTGGGTTAATAGTTGGGCTCATAAGATTCAATAAATTCTCAATCAGTGGGGTCCATATAACTGTCAGGTCTGTTCAAGAACTATTCTCTGAAACTCTTTCAAAATGACCTTTAGTCCTTTTCTTATTTCATCTTTTTCACCTCCACTACCTCCCGTATAGGCCATTATCATAACAGCTGTAGTGCACCAATACACTTATTGTACTGTATCTGTCTTCACTTTTTTTTTTTTTTAAGAGACAGAGTCTTACTTTATTGCCCTCAGTAGAGTGTCATGGTGTCACAGCTCACAGCAACCTCCAACTCCTGGGCTTAGGCAATTTTCTTGCCTCAGCCTCTCAAGTAGCTGGGACTACAGGCGCTTGCCACAATGCCCAGCTATTTTTTGTTGCAGCTTTGCTGGGGCCCGGTTTGAACCCACCACCCTCAGTGTATGGGGCTGGCGCCTTACTCACTGAGCCACAGGGGCTGCTCTGTCTTCACTTTTGATAGACTCTTCTCATCTTATTAAGGTGACTTTTTCTTCATATTTTTAACCACAGATTCCAGCCTGTGACCAATTTGGTGTCTGCATAAGCCCAGAGAAATGTGGTAGAAACAGTTTCCAGGTGCAAAGGAAATATTATACACATGTACCTAGGATGCGTGTCATACAGTCTCCTGATGGTAAAGAAAACAGGATGAAGAAAATAGACTAGGCTTGAATCCCCCTCAATAGTCCTTTTGAATCCTCCCAGCCCTCTCTCCAGATGTATAAAATGACTTTGGTTAGCCAGTGTTACAGAGTAAGTGATTCAGTCAGCTCTCCAGATAGTACTGAATTTGCCAGTAATGACAGCATGGTAGTTTTAATGCCACCCTTCATTTTATTATACCTTATCAATCCTCAAGAATGAGAGATGTCAGATTTCCTTTCCTGTGGCTGGATTCCCTCAAATGTACAATTTACAATAGATGGGTTGACTACTAAAACAAGAATATTCTTGCTTTGAGGAATACTGACCAACCATTAAAAATTTTATTCTACATCAAGAGAAAACCCCTTTCCATCTCAGTGATCGTGTTAATAATGAGGAAATGCACACAGAAGAAGCTGAGATTGAGAATACGAGTTAATGGATACAATATATAGATTGTTCATTGATTTTACCAAACAGTGCACATCCACATACCATTTCGGGTCTCCATGTAAGAATGCCAGACTCTAAACCAAGCAGAAAAAGAGATATCTAATGGCATCAGAATTTCACCTCTTTAGAGGGTCTTTTTCCTTCCTGTTATGATCTGCTAACCATATACAGGGTGGACATACAGGTCGTGTAACTATTTAAATTGTGAACGAACATTATGACTACCCTGTATATTGCTTTATCATGTTTGAGGTCTGCCTATACCATTTAAGCATGACTAACAATGTTTTGCATAGTGGAGTTATGGAGTTCCTCCTTGGGTTAGATATAAATAAAAGGATGTCGTCTGTAAGTGGTGATTTCAATTTTTGACTGCGATAAGTTTATTGCTTGACGCATGT
This sequence comes from Galagoides demidoff, assembly GCA_963574575.1. Classification (NCBI taxonomy): domain Eukaryota; kingdom Metazoa; phylum Chordata; class Mammalia; order Primates; family Galagidae; genus Galagoides; species Galagoides demidoff. The sequence goes on from CAUYQV010132499.1 coordinate 10,973, forward strand.
TTTCCTTGATGGATAAGGCCAGGGAAACTTCCACTCTGGGAAGTTCACCTTCTAAAGGCTGATTATTTGTATCATTACACGACTTAATTTGATCTCTGGGTATGGACAATGCCTATGCTTAACCAGAGGTTGATTTGTCTCTCCTCAAAGGATGCATAAAATTTATTTGTTAAAGGTTCCTATCACTCTTTCATCAGATAAGTTTGTGTTCAGGGGTGGGAGAGAAACAAACAAAAACGGCCTTCAATATTCTAGATAAAGAGGCTCCTTTCGATTGTTGCCAAGGAGACCTCCTCTGAAGCCTCCCTCCGCGCTTGACATGCATTGGCTCATATTCATCACTATTGACAGCCTCATATGTGTCACTGTCCAACAAAAATCCTATCTGTTACTATTAATAAGCTGCCCTTTGCCATATTGATTAGTTGCTTATCTGAGCTTTACAGACAACAACCTCCCTGCTTGTCTCAGAAGCCTCATATTAGTCAGAACTGCACCCCGAACTCTTTGCTTCCTATCTTCATGACCTTAAGTACACACAGCTTTAACCTTGGGTATTTTCCTTGTACCTTTGTCTTAGGACTCAAATTGAGATTTTTTTTTTTTTTTTTTTTTGGTACTGTCTTGCAATATGAACTTTCAGAAAACTATACTGTACTTGGCACATAACATCCGGGGCTCACCAGAGGTCATGCGAGAATGCATCCTCTACTTAACTAAAAGATGCTGAAAATGCCCTAAACTAAAGGGAAGCATCTTTAAACAACATACCCAAAAGAGACTTTCTAAGAACATCCTCAAATAGTCTGTTTTCTGTATGACCTAGCTCCATTTCCTGAGAACAATAACAATAGCAAAAAGGAACTGGAATAAAACTATTAGAGCTGGTCCAATAAATCAGCTATATGGCAAACAAGGGAGGTACTAGGAGAGAAAGGAGAAAACCTATGCCTAGATTAACTGTAATTGTGCTTAAAGATTCAAATACTACTGAAACCCCCAAGACAATTGTTGGGTTGGGCCCACCAGAAATTTATTTCATTTACATCTCCACTTGGAAATAACTTTACCTTAAAAGAACGAGGCATACCAGCTCCATTTGAGAAGGTGGCACTTTAGAAGAAGCAGAGAATTATAAATAGGTGCGTTATTCTTCAGCCAAGTCTTATGGCCTCACCTCTGTATTCCAGAGAAATTGACTTTGAGAGAACTATGATCCGTTTTCAGCAAAATCTCCATAAGATGGCGGGACCATCACTGGCCTTCTGGCTGCTTCAATCAAAGATACATGTAAACAAGCACACCTCAAAGGTGGGAGAAAGGGCTTCTCTGTCCTTAAGCATAGAGCAGAATGGCCACGTAGAGATTCCTCAGCATCAATAATACTTTAGTTTTGCCATAGCAGAGCAGCTTCAGTTCAATAGAATATCGACATAACTTAGTTTTAGTGATTATCATCAAGAGACTGTGGCAATAGTTCCTTTGAAGGATTGTGTAGGCATCGATCATTTTAGCAGCATATATTACCTTAGAAATACAGAGCAGCGATGACAGCAAGAATAAAAATGGTAGGGTACACCAGAGGTCCAGTTCTCCCAGGATGACTGGGAGAACTTTGAGGGGGGCTGCAGGTTGCAAAATAAGAAATTGAGGGAAATACAGGGAAATTCTGTTTGTTGTGTTTAAACTTAGTCCATTAAGATTTGTTTATGGAGACAAAAAAAAAAGGGATGAATTAAGATGTGGAATCCAGAAAAGCCCCAGTACAATGTGGAGATGAATGTTGACTATTTGGCTTCCCCAACACTACGCCTTTGCAATTTCTTCCTGGCCCGTCTTTCCTTATTATGTTTATAAACATCAAGGATATTGGACAGAGCTATTGACCTGTGTCTTCACACCAAATAGACCTGTTATATACATACGGAATAGATAGGGGGGAAAACATAAAAACAAACACCATGCATAAAATTAGAAGAAAAGTTTTCAGTAGTGCATTCAGCTCAAGTGCTGTTTCCTATTTGAGATGCTATTACAGCTTCTTAGCTAGAATGTTGATTTCTAGAATTGTTCACTGTTAGCAATTCACCATAAAATTCAAGAAGTGTGTCATATAAGATCTCATCAAATAGAACAGTTAATCAGATTCTTTTAATTCTCTGCATACATTTTCTCAAAATAACACATACTATCCTTGAGAAAATGAGTTCTAAAATATGATCAAAGCAAAAATAACCTGCTCCCTATGGAAGCACAAAGGCTGTATGTAGCGAGTACCTTTCTAATTTATACAAACAGAGACAAATAGGTTAATTTTGTTTATTGTTTTTTTTTCAACAGCTCTCAGCCAGAATCTCATTTACACATTTCTTTTTTATTAGGACCCCCTTTTCAAAGGGTATTTCCTCAAGACAAAGAAATTTCATGGCATAATTGGCATGAGTATGTTATGTGAAATTGAATTATGTTAGCCAGCTTTCCCCTAATTACCATTTTTTCATGGTCATCCATTTTTCAACAATAATATTAGAAAATAATTAATACCTTCAGGACAAGGACCTGAACTTTATGCAAATATAGATTAGAGAAGTCCAAATTATTTTTTAATGAGCTATATGTATTATGTCTTCCTATCTTGAGTTCATCTAGACCATGGCATTAAATAAGCTTAGAGTTAATTAAGCATATTATAACTATTCCTGGCTTCTGCCTTTATTAGTGGGAATCTGCCAGCTCAGAGGCACTAAGCAAACACAAAAATACTTTATCAACACCCTGCTCCAAAACACCTTGAAATTTCCATCCCATCTGTACTCTTGGGATAATTCGAGAAGCTCAAATCTATTGGACCCTTTTTGAAATCCATTACTTTTCTATTTATACAAATATGAATTGCAGAAATGGAGAAGGTTTTCTTTGTAGATGTTGATTTATATTAAGAAGAGCTATAATCAAACAATTGCTCTCAAGCACAGGCACACATGAAGGTGGGCTATCTCTTGCTGCAGAGATATTGGCTCCGGTAGCAGATTAAATGAAAAGATTGGCTTTGTATTTTAGTGTGCTAAATTGAATATAAGTCATAATAGAAAATCTCAACATGCAAATGAAATCAGAAGAGATTTTCTAATGTTCAGGAATTGAACGACAGAATCACTCATTCAGTTAAAAGAAAAAACCTTTGGACCACTCATGAATATCTGATCATATTTTGGCATCAGCCAAACTAACTTAAATGTATTCAGAAGTTGTGTTAGTTTAGAAGAGTGTACCCTGTTGGAACAAATTCTATTAAAATCTACCCCAAATATGAAAGAAATTTTTCTTACATAATATAATCTTATAGAAAAGGGGGGGAAAAACACCATGATTATCAAGAGAAAAGTAATAGACATTTTCAATTAGGGACTCAGCAGGGAGAGAGAAAACAGAGTTGAGACGTATTTTATGTAGGTCTGATTCAAATTCTATCATATATCCTAAGGCCCTATTTCGACAGCCATCGCAAAATCTTTTATAGAAGAATGACTTGGCATTTGAAGAGTATCCTCCCAGTCTCTTCCATGTAATTCTGAGATGAAACAACAAAGTCAGGAACCCCGAGGTCGGGGGTAGGAGGAACAACAAAAAAGCAATGGATTTTGAATTTAGACGAACTAAACATTAAATACAAGTATTGCCATTCACTACCTGAATTACCTTAGAAAATCAGTTAACTTTTCTCAGCCTTAGTTCTTTCTACATTAAAGAGAATTCACTACGCAAACAGAATCAGTGAAATGAAAGTACTCAGCAGATTTTCTGAAATGTAAGCAGTCAATAATTATTTGTTGACTTACTTTCCTTTCTTCAGACATTATCTTCACACTCTAATTCTCAGCTATCAGCTGCTATTCAGAACTGGGTTGCTTCATGTGATTTTTGGCTTCAAACTTTTATATTCCACTTTATTCCTGGTGTTCACCAATTTGACCACATAACCGATCCTTTAGGGAAACCTCAGAACTTTCTCCCCCCACTACCTGACTCCACTCCTCCTCTAGGTCAAGGAGGAAAAACGGAACAATGGTCAAACAGAAGCAACCTGATTAGGCTTTTATTGTAGAAAATGGAGCTTCTTTGGAAAGAATAAAGCAGTTATACAGACATTGCACCTGGACCCGGGTTAATACACTCTGGTCTCTTGACTCACTATTGCCTTAAAATACTTCCCTTCTTTGAATTTCTTGTGGCTGGTATGTTCCTTTACCTACTGGAAGAGGAAATTTTCTCCATACCTACAACCCTAGGGGAAGAGTCCAGGAAGAAGGAGCAAAGAACGTGACAAGTAGGGTTAGTGATTGATTATTTAGGGCAAAGTAGATCTTGTCATACATATAAAGTATAGGTTTGTTCTCAGGAGAGATGAACATATAAGCATTTCAGAGTTGAATGAGTAATTATTCTTTTCATTTTTGTGAAATATGATACGTGCCCATGGGACTCAGATTGAGATGGTCAAAGAGGACTCTATCTGCTATATAAGACAGCTTAGAGGTTTCAGAGGTTTGATTCTACTCATATACCATCACGACACCTCCAATGGTACTAGGAGTGCAGGTCAACTGTCTTGAGTTACATGAAAAACTGTTTACAATATTATAAAATATGATTGTACAACTTTACTAGAAGCATAAAGATTTAGTACCTTGTAAAGAAATTTCAAATTTCTTTCCTCAAAATAGGTATAAAAAATCTGTTTATATAATTTACAAGAACTCTCTCAGATTGCACATTCAGATAATTATTGGTAAATAGTAATTTCTGATGAGCCACTGTGGTAAAGCCCATATTTATATTCGAATCTCGGGAACTGGTGAATGTTATAGTACATGGCTAAAGAAATGCTTCAGATGTGACTAAATTAAGGACGTTAAGGTGAAGAGATTGTCTTGCCTTATGTCTTAGACACTAAATGTCATCATCAGGGTTCTTAAATGAGGGAAGAAGAATGAGCTTATAACAGAACAAAAGATGCTGTGATGATACTGCTGACTTTCCAGAAGAAGAAAGAAGGAACTCTAAGGATACACCCCTAGAAGCCGGAAAAGTCAAGGGATCACGTTCTCCCAAAAAGCCTCCCTAAGGAGTATGACCTCGTTGATACCTTTGTTTTGACCCAGGGAAACCAACTTGAACTGAGGCCTCTATGCCTACAAAACAATACTTTTTTTGTTGTTTTACGGGACTAAATCTCTAACAATTTTCTCTAGCAACCGTAGGAAACCAATAAAGCAAGAAATATTCTAACTATATGAAAATTCACTGAGGATTAAGTAATTCGTAATTTATGAATATGAACAGGAACTAAGTGTTTTCCCAAATTCTTCACACTTGCTTAGGTACGTCAACAGCACAGTATGATCCCCTGTCACTGAATCTCTCACATCATATGGAAATGAATTATGTAGTTGTCTCTCTTTTCCACAACACAGCAAGCCTGCAAGAGTGTGGTCCGTCTCTCCCATGTTCATCTCTATCCCTGAAGTCGAGCACCAAGTAGCATCAACAGACACTTGTTGAAAAGGTGAATAAGCGAATGAGAGAATGAATGAATAAATAAATTATTGAAGGATTGAGCCAAGCAGGAAGAAAAGGGCATTACCTTACACACTTACCAAGCTGTTGGTCAGTGGAGGAAAGGAAGCCCGGGGGTTTAGGGGGCGATTTCACATTCTTCTTGGTCATCTTTTACTGGTTCTCAAGAAGCACAGCCCAGAAAGGCAGCCGGAATAAAATCTAAGTTCTCTAACTTAAATAATTATAAAATGTACCAATTTGTAGACGACCACAGGCCAACGGTTCTCAACCTGTGTGTCACGATGCATAGGAACTATATTAAAGGGCCGCAGCATTAGGAAGGTTGAGAACCATTGCCATAGGATAAAACTAATTTAAATCTTTGAAAACAATTGAATTCATTTTATAAATTATATGAAAACATATTTCATTGTATCATATAATGGAAGTACTATCATTAGAGTCTTGTGTGGTGTTCTGCTTCTAACAATGATTTTCAGTGAAAAATTCCATACGCAGGCATGACTTCCACACTTGGTGGAAGTCAAGAATCCATAGCCAAGTTCCCCAGGAATTTGTATCTTTAATCTCCAAATTCATTATGTGCCCCAAATGATTGTATTTCCTTTCTTTATACGGAAAAGGAAAATGACATTCACTAAGGTTTTGTTCTCTTTGAGAATTAGTACTTCTTTTCAAAACACACTCAAAAACTTAGAAATGTGAAATTCTGCTCTAACAGCGCCCAAATCACCTGTGTGGTGGGGTTATTGGTCCAATGTCTTGCTTCTTAGAGGTATTCATATTGCTCTGTCAGAAAGGTTAAGTTTTTTCCTTCCTAAGTATTTTAATTCAACGTATGTAAAAACCTTATACCTGTGAAAGTTTTTCCTAACGCTGTATGTATTTCCATTATACCCAATCTAATAGAAATGTATGCCAAACTAAATGCTCTCTCTAAACAAAAGTGTATATCCTGGGATCTTCTGTATCTGATAATCTGAAAGCAAAATTTGGATCTGAAACTTTAAAAAATTTTTATCTGAGCAGTTTTCTGCAGCTGTTCAAACTGGAATGCTAGTACGAAAATCAAATATCATTTATTCAGAAGGGGAATTAACTTTTATAATAACAAACATTTCAGAAATTCCCCATGTACATAAATACTGTTTTCCCCCACATTTAGATTCTTTTTAGAAAGATTTGTTCTGTGTCACTGAATTCTTCTCATCTCTAGTTTGGGAGCTACACATGAATATATAGATGAACTGAGCAGTGGAGTCATTCACTGGACAGCAATACTGATACTGACATTAATGCTATTAGTATCTTAAAAAGAACTTCTTGGAGTTATTACATAGTAATAGTGCCATGAAAGGCAAAAAAATCCTAATTGGAATGTTAATGCATATATTTATGACTATCAAAAAGGATATAAATTTAAATGACGTAAATTCTCACACATAATATGTAAAAGTATATCTGCCTCAGTATAGTCAAAGGTGAATTTCAAAATGCTTCCTGTACAGAATCCAATTTCAAGGATTTTCAATACTCCCCAAACAGTAGTTAAGAAAATGTAAGCAAGTGCAGTTTTAAAGATTTCGAAACGTTCTTCCTATTATTAACATGGATTGAAGGTTATGTGTTCTTTCTACTTCACGAGTTTGCTCAATTTCCCCAGCATCCCTAAAAAGGAAATACAAGTTTTGTCCTAGTATTTATTACAAAGACTTTGGGAGAACAAATGAGACGATGGTGTGTTTAAAATTATTTCGCATGTTTTAGACAAAGTTTGGGTTTTGATTGTTTCAAGTAACAATTACATTTCATTCATTCTAAACTGCACATATTGTTTCATATTTTAATATCTTCAATTTGTATGCTAGTTACATTCAACGGCATTTCACAATTTAACAGGTTTTTTTTCCTTTTTATTAATGAGCTCTAATAATAGTGCGTGCGACAAATAGTGTCAGATGAGTAAGTAAATTGCTTAGTATATAAAATAAAACTAATAGATTTTGGTTTATCTTTTATTATGACATGAAAGTTATAGAACAAGTCATCATAAGTTAGTATTAAGTGCTGAGAAATCATAACCTAGCTTTGTATATTAATAAATGGATTACATGTTAGATGCGTTTTGTAAAGTGTAAGGTTCACTTAAAAGAAGAAAGTAGTGGCATATAAGCAAGAAAGATCTGTAGGGCAACGTCCATCTATGTCTAGTTGTTAAGTTGGAAAGTATATTCCGTATAGTAGAGGTGAAAAAGCTATTTGGTACTTTTCATTTTGCCACCAAACAATTTTACAGATTAACACTCCTCACAGATTTAAAAATTACGCTGAAGATGGGCATGTATCTAAGGGAAATGCATGATGCTTATGTACAAAAGACGTATTACTATAACACCAAAAAATATGAGAAAAGGGACTCATGGGTGCCAAAACATATATGTGTCGCTATATGAGAAAAGATAAGCAGGCATCAGCCTGTGTCACAGGATTGTAGAAGATCGTGGAAAGCTGAAACTTGCCACAAATCTATAACTAATTCTCCCTGCTTCAGATTTTCAAACCACCTGGGTAAGGCACTGCTACTGGAATGCTATTAATGCCAGAAGTGGCGAATTCCTAGATGACTGTTAGCTATTAACACTCTAGGATAAAATAGCCTAAATGGTTGTCAACTATTAATAAATGATTCCCTACGGATCAACACGTATTTTGAGTAAGAGCAAGGAAATGTGACCGAGATTGCAAAGATTCATAGCAGATTCTAACACTGATCAGTTACTCAGGTTAATAAAAATCAATTAGTGGTATAAACCAGGGATGAGTGACAAGGCAGCTTCAAGTGTACTAAGAGGTTTGGATGGTGGGTTAGAGTATAGAACCAGCATGCTCAAGATCTGGCCCTGAATAGGAAGGAAAACATTGCCCAACCGGGTCCTTGCTTTGAGTGGTCACCTGCTAGAATAATTATATTAAGAACTCCTTTATTAGGTAAAAAAGATCACTCAATCCCTTTCTCCCTCTGGGGCACCCTGATGATAAGAATTTGAATTGTGTTTCCAATATCTATGAACAGAAAGACAGATGAGCAAAGTGTAACTGAATGTGAAAGCTGTAGTATTTGTAAAATGAGAAAGCAAGTCTTGTCAACTTTCCTCTTTGCTTTAAGAATAAAAATAAAATACAAGCCAATCTGGAGTTGCGAAGATATTGTTGCAAAACAATCCCTCATTTTGAACAAGGCCTCTGTAAACATGTTGGAGCTGCAGAATACTTGGACAGCTCTGCCAGATTTTCGTGGTCTCTCCTCTCAATTTGGCACCTCTAATGTTCACACAGCCTGTTTCAAAAGGAAATGTTCAAAACAGAGAAAGATCAGAGTACATTTAAATATGTGGGTAAGGCAGGAAGGATCTGTGGATAGAAGAGATCCCCAAGATAGAAACCGCGATCTTCAAAAGACAATTTCTATTCAACAGAAGAACCCAAATACAACATCATTTGTTCTAGAAGAGGAAGCTGAGGCATTTTTACAATTGGGCCTGGATTATGGCCTTCCTAATGAATTTATTCCAGCTCTTTACAGTAACCACTTCTGATCCATTTTTTTTTTTCCGAGAATCTCACTATTTCATCCTCGGTAGAGTACTGTGGCGTCACAGCTCACAGCATTGGGCTTAAGTGCTTCTCTTACCTCAGCCTCCCAAGTAGCTGGGACGACAGGCACCTGTCACAACACCTGACTATTCTGTTGTTGTTGTTGTCTGGCAGGCACAGGCTGGGTTCAAACCCACCAGCTCTGGTGTATGTGTGTGGTGCTAACCACTGAGCAACAGGCACTGAGCCTTCTAATTCATTTCTTGAAGAAGACTAGTACTGCACATGAAACGTGGAATTTGTCAAGAAGTTAAATGTTGGAGATGGGTGGGACCTCAGCATTCATCCCCGAGCTGCATCCCATAGCTTCATCCTTAGCTTTCATTTCTGTATCTTTACCACAGGGTAAAGCTACAGAAACTGGTCCTAGGAAAGGAAAACAATTGGCCCAAGAGGACACAAACTTCCACGTAAAAGGAGAGAGACTCCACGTCCCCTTACTCACTGCCAAGGATCTTTCTCCCAAGTCACAGTGCTTCCCCCTTACAGCAAAACAGCAAGCAAGTGACTGCGAGGGAGGGATTTACCACACGTCATACCTGAGCTTTGGCAGCATCTCACTACTTTTTTTTTTTTTCTGAGACGGAGCCTCAAGCTATCCCCCTGGGTAGAGTGCCATGGCATCACAGCTCATAGCAACCTCCAACTCCTGGGCTCAAGCGAGTCTCTTGCCTCAGCCTCCCAAGTAGCTGGGACCACAGGCGCCCGCCACAACGCCCGGCCATCCCTTGGTTGCAGCCATCACTAAAGCCATTGTCATCTGAGTTACTAAAGATTGACGCTGTTTCGGTAAAGTTTATTGCTCGCATGAAACCATTACGAAGTAGAGTAAGAGACAGAACAAATTTGATTTTGAAGTTGACTTTTTGTGCTTAGAGCATGTGATGAGGAAAAATGTTCTGACAGTTCAAGCTTACTCAAGCTTAATGACAGATCTAAATTGGAGCTTGGAGATAAAAGAAATTCTTTAGTGATGCCTCAGTTGTCATTGATTGCTATGAGCAATTTTAAAGCTATTCAAGATGAGAATTGCCAGCTTGGTTCTGAAAGGGGAGAAAGTGGTACATAAGATTAGAGGCTGGGACAAACACTATCTTGGTTTAAAAGGAGAGAGGACAGTTTTGTATCACACACAGAGGTGACAATCGTGACTACATACAGACATTTATCAGCAGGAAATGACTCAATGAATGTTCGGGATAGTGTAAGCACCAGCTGTGCTAAGGAAGATGAAAATGAAAGGCACCTTCTCTTGTAAAGATCACCAGGAATAACATGGCTGGGGGGGAGGGGGAGAAAGAAAGTAGTTGCTAAATGAGAGAGCTAATAAAATTATGATAAAAAACTACCTTCATAACCGATAGGATATCGTCCTCCTACTTGCTGAAATCTTTGAATTAAAAAGATATAGGATCCATTTTGAGAAATTCAATTTTGTGAAATGGAAAGTTAAAAACATCTCCCATTCTACATATACGCCGAAGCCTTCATGCCCCATTTGCCCTACTCATATGGAATCCTGTAATAAGGCTCTATCTATTGAGTTCAAATAAATAGTGGCTATCAAAATGTTCTATTTTTGCCTTATCTTTGGAGTTGCTTTCTATCTAGCCTTTTTTTTCTTATAAATATCCTAATTCCATAAGACTATTAATGAGTTACGTGTTGATGTGTTTCTCCTCAATAAGTTAATGATATCATTCATTAAAAGATAGGAAACAGAAATATAAAAATTCAGAGTCCTTGGTTTTGCCCCTATAGCACAGTGGTTACAGCACTGGCCACATACACCCAGGCTGGCAGGTTTGAACCCCACCCGGGCCAGCTAAACCACGATGACAAATGCAACCAAAAAGAGAGCTGGGCATTGTGGCGGGTGGCTGCAGTCCCAACTGCTCTGGAGGCTGAGGCAAGAGAATTGCTTAAGCCCAAAAGTTAGAGGTTGCTGTGAGCTGTGATGCCACAGCACTCTACAGAGGGCGACATAATGAGATTCTACCTCCAAAAACAAAAACAAACAAACAAATAAATAAAGTGATCTTAAAAAAAAAAAACAAAAACAGAAGTTGGGGTGGCGCCTGTGGCTGAAAAGGGTAGGGCAAGGGCCCCATATGCCAGAGTGGCATGTTCAAACCCAGCCCCGGCCAAAAAAACCCCAGAAATCCTTAAGATATTATTTTACAAAAAAGAGTTCTATCCACAGGTAGCGTAGGTGGCCCTAGAAAGAAATCAAGCCCCATAGACAACCTCCCCCAGAGTTCCCATCTCTTATGTTTGTCATTTCCTGAATAGACTTTGTAATTACACTCAGTGTCTTTTTTTAAAACAAAGCTGGGCCTCCATACAAGTGCCTTTTCCAAGATAAAAAGTGCATTCTCTAATTCCTACCTCTGATATCACTTTAGTGACAGGAAATCCACTTATCACAGTAAAAAATTCCTGCCTTAGAATTTCCACAGCACACCACTCCAGCAGAGCATATCATACACAATTTGTTTATTGGCCCATCCCCTCTAGTATAGGGTAGGGACTGCCCTATAGCATATTATTTGTCTCTATATCTGTCCCAGGATTGAACACGTTGTCCTGGACATAACAAGGACTACAAAATGGTTGTTAAATAAATGAATGAAATAGGCCTTGGGCAGCACCTGTGGCTCAAAGGAGTAGGGCCCAGTCCATATATCGGAGGTGGAGGTGGCGGGTTCAAACCCAGCCCCAGCCAAAAACTACAAAAAAAAAGAAAAGAAAGAACGAAAGAAATAGGCCTCCTCAATAGGGTTACAGATTTCTTTTCTTCCTCCAGGATTTACAATGGAGTATGGAATCCAGCTACAGACAACCCTGCCAGGGAATTTTTCTTTTACATAGTTCACAAAAGATTACATTTTACCCTAATATGTCCTATATAAAAGATTTCATTATGTCTATTTTCCACCTAAGTATTTATTGTTAACAAAGGAAATTGCACAGCAATTGTAGGAGTGGGTTTGTATTACGGATAGACACCATTTCTTCCTTTATTTTGGAGCTATATACAAAAACTCGCCAATAATTACATTTTCTGTTGACCTAGTCTGGGGTGGATAAATATGGAAATGGAAAAAAGTGGCGTTATAGAAATTGCAGCGTCCAAGTCCTTTCAGAATTATAGCTGGGGTAGGGAGACGGGGAAGTGAGTCTCACAGACACACACGTTGTTTCTCGCTGACATCTTCACCTGCAATGTCACAGCGTTCAGATACTCTGGGAAGATTCAGCCACAGTATATTGACTGTACCCTACTGTTTGCCAAAACATTTCCTTGCACAATTCCTTTATAGGAAATGAAACGCCTCTCTGTTTTTATTTTTGTTATTTGAGTGAACCTGGACCAAAAAAAAAGAAAAGAAAAATCCAGACGGTTTTGGAAAAGTGAGCTAGTGAAATTTAGTGTAAACCTCCTAAAATACAGAAGCAAGTATTTCAAATCGTAAATTGTGCCACATCAGGGGAAATGTCATGGCCCACACATGTTGCAATTTACTAATAAATTGTCCCAATCCCAATAGTTGGGTATATTCAGTTGTTTGCTTGTTCATTTTTTATCAGAAATAATCCTTCTGGCAAAATGCTGTTGTTTTCTATTATAAGTGGGGTCTTGTGTTCCTTTTCTCGATTTGTTCTAATAAGAGAGAAAAGAGTTTCGTTTAAATAATCTCCTAGGTGGGCCAGCGTTCTCTGTGAAGGTAGATACAATGTTATCATCTACGCCAGAGCAGAAATAGTCCTGACCTTCTCAAGAATGTGTATAACCAGTCTAAATAGTAGATAGTTACACTTACTTAATATGTTCTATATTTATCCAAACAGAACTGAGAAGGATGCAAGGTGATATTCAAAGTTATATTTCATGGTATGTTGCTTGGGAAAAATAACATCAATTTTTTTGTAATGTTTGTTCACATTACAAAATTCCTGAGAAGCAAAACATTTCTAAGGTAACATTGGAACATCATAGTTCACATTTGTGTAAAGATAAAATGTTTTTCCTTTCTAGGAATACTCTGAAATTATTTCAAGAGTGGTATTGATGATATAGCAAAATGCTACCAAAATCAATAAAGTAGAACTGTAATCTGGATATTGTAATACTCAATTTTCCCCAGGGGTTTTTGCATAATGAGATACCATTTTCCAGAGTCCAAGCCACTCCAGAAGAGAATGTCACCTCCCTTTGGTAAAAATCAGTGATTCCTACAAACCATAGATAACTTAAAATTAAAAAACCAAATGGTGACCGCTACTTAGAAACCTGAAGGAGATAATGCAACCTTCTAGAAACAAACTCAAATACCAGCTGTATACACAACCAGTCATTTATAATCACTTTGAAAACCGTTCATTTTCTGATAAATGTCTGGCCACTACTTTCCATTCCACCTGTGCCCTTCTCTACCTTCAAGTATAGCCTGCAATTATATGTTGATTGAATGACATAATGATTTAACTGGGCTCTGTTTCCACTGTTAGGCTGGATACTCTGGAACTGATGCTATATTTTTACTTACTCTGAAATTGATTAAAAATCAAGAAAGTAAGATAAATCTGGATTATAACATTGTACTGCACCAAAGAAGTTATTTTTATAAATGTTTCTTTAACTTTGAAGAAATAGAAATTATATTACCAAAGTCTTTGTTTCACTGCTGAAAATGAGGCTTTATTTTCTTAACAATCAACTGATTTACAGGGACACACTTTTCATTTACCCTTGTTAATTAAAAAGAAATAGAAAGTATTGTTCCTGTGTAGATTAGTTTTTTTTGCTCTTATAATATGTAGATTCTTTGTTTAATCTGATTACTCACGCTGGTAAATTATTATGTGATCGTGTTACCCTCTCAGGGATGTCCAACCCATGGCCTGTGGGCCACATCATGATTATGTGAGGACTTTTTTTTCTGTGGTGGCAGATATCATGAAAATTGTGCACGGATCTTTTATTTGCTCATCAGCTTTCATTAGTGTTTATGGCCCAAGACAACAATTCTTCCAGCAAGGTGCAAAGAAACTAAAAGGTTAGACACCCCTACATGGGAACAAAAAAGAAAAGCATATTCTTTTTTTTTTTTTTTGAGACGGAGCCTCAAGCTATCCCCCTGGGTAGAGTGCCATGGCATCACAGCTCATAGCAACCTCCAACTCCTGGGCTCAAGCGAGTCTCCTGCCTCTGCCTCCCAAGTAGCTGGGACCAC